>JBBCBC010000043.1:823206-1124968 GCA_037126765.1 Stenogyne calaminthoides | reverse complement strand
GTGCTATGGTTATGCCGTAAGTTTCATCATGTTTTTCTAAATCAACTATAAGTTGATAAAATCTTTTTAGTTTTTTTTTTTTTTTAAATTTATACCGATACTTAGTTGCCTACAGGCACAATCTCTTCCTGCATTTCAGACTAGTGCTTTCGAGGAAAATCCCAAGATCTGTCTATGGTATCAAAGTAATAATTCTATCTGAAGGATCAAATTTCTAATTTCGTTTCCAATGTTTCTATGATAACATTTTGTTTATTAAATCTCATTGGATATCATAAGCAGGAATATTATCATTATACTCATTTGACGGGTATAAATCCCAGAATTTTCTTGAATCCTCACATAATGTGTGTCTATGACTCTTAAGTTAACGGTAAACCTTGAATATTTTGATCACAAACTTGTCTGTATTAAATAAGTTTGTGCATTCAGTATTTTATTATATTTTAATTTTCTCATTAATAAGTGATAGGTAATTTGAGCTTTGTATAGTTTTACTGAACAAATCCCATTTCTGTTGCAGGAGGCTTGCAGATTTTATCTGATAGAAAGTGGTTTAGCTTTATTGGTTGCCTTCTTCATCAACATATCAGTTATTTCAGTTAGTGGTGCTGTTTGTAATTCATCACATTTGGAGCCAGATGACCTCAAGAGCTGCCAGAACTTGGACTTAAACGAAGCTTCGTTTTTATTAAAAGTACATCATCAAACTTTTGATTTCTAATTCACAATTTAAACAAGACCTACTTTTTATGCTGATGTGAGAATGTAATTGCACACAGAATGTTCTAGGCAGTTGGAGTTCCAAGCTTTTTGCAGTTGCTTTGCTGTCATCTGGTCAGAGTTCGATTGATAACTGGAACGTATGCTGGACAACACGTTATGCAGGTCTCTCTCTCTCTACCCCTCTCTCCTCCTCCTCTCTCTCTCTCTCTCTAATATTTGTGCGTTGTAGGGATTCCTTGATTTGAGGCTGAAGCCATGGATCCCGAACTTTCTAACTCAGAGTTTAGCCATCGCTCCTAGTCTGATTGTAGCTCTCATAGGTGGATCTTCTGGTGCTGGAAACTTGATCATCATAGCATCAGTAAGTACTCTTGTATTTGTCTCAGATTTCTAATCTCCAAGATGTTTACTCAGTTCTATTGGCTATGTCCTTGAATGCCTAAACAATACTTTTAGGTGAGACAAGTTTGAACATTTGTTGAATTAATATATCCTTTTTTTCCACTAAAAGTTGAAATTGATTTTGAAGAAATTACTGTCTAATACTCCTCTTAAAGCTGAAAAGTAGAGGGATAACGACATGATGTGTTTGTGCATTAACCTTTTATTTTCAGATTCAAAATGAGGACATCTTTTTGCACTCAAGAGACAAAGTTGTAGACTTCATTTAGATTTGAAAACGTGTGCTGCTTTTAAGACTGGCTTTTCATTGCATAGTTGGTACTTGGTAAACATTGAAATTTTATCAGGAAACCACGAGTAATCTTAATTAGTTCACGAGGATATTGCATTGATTTCATGGATATGGTCTTTAATTATATCTAATTTTCTTAAGCATTAAACCTTTTCGTTATTTCAAGAGATGATCTTATCATTCGAGCTTCCTTTTGCATTGATTCCTTCTCAAGTTCACAAGTTGCAAGACCAAGATGGGGAGCATGCCAACTCAATTGCAGTAAGTTTGTCTAATTTTATTCATATTCTATCAATTTTGTGTGTGTGGGTAGATACACCGTAAACGGTAGCTTCATTAAGTATTACTTCGTAACAAATTCACTTAATAATAGATTACACTACTATCACGTCTCAATCATGTACAATAATTTATTAAAGATCTGACAGATATGGTCACATAGACGATGCTTTGTGGTTTACTTTTCTTTGCTTTTTACCGTACATTTTCACTTCTGCTTTCAATTTATTTTCTTGATCTGTTATATAGTTCTCGTCTCCAAGTCTTATTTAATTTGAGTACATGACTGATTTTGTAATAAGAGTAATACATGGGGCACATTGCCGTTCATTTGGTGACAACTAATATTGTTAATGTTCGTTAAAACAATTAATACTTGACCAAGTAATACTTTTTAACAAAACAACTAATACCATATAAAAATGCCCTCGAAGTTGCATAGAATTATTTGTCGTTGTAATGTATATTTCAACATGTAGCTAACGCTGGCCTGTTTTGGATGACAGATTTCAGCCACTACATGGATCATCGGCTCGCTCATCATGGGCATAAATGTCTATTACCTTGCAGAGAAGTTGGTGGATACTCTTCGTCACAGCAAACTAAACCTTGCAGGCATCGTATTTTGTGGATTTTTTAGGAGTTGTGGCAATGCTGATATATCTGGCTAGCATCGCTTATTTGGTGATCCGCAAGAACAAGGAGGGGTCCCACCTTCTCGCGTTGTCTGAACGACCCAACGTGGTCACCCCTAGAGAAGACATAGTAAGCATGCAATTACCTCAAAGAAACATCCATCATGATATCGATCGAAATTAACTGCAATCCAAACAAAAATTGGTAAATTTCACGTGTGTAAAATAGAAAAAAAAAACATATCTCATTACTGAAATATTCCAAGTAGTAGATCACTAGGCTTAAAGCATCAACACAATTATTATATAGTTGATGATTGTATTATTACTAGTTATTTAAAGGATTACCAAAAATTATTAATGGGACCGATTCCTAATTAAGTAACATTTATTCTCATTACCCCAACGAAACGAGCCTAATATATCATTCATTTACTACAGACCATTAATCACTCATGGTAGAATTGGGCCAGGTTTAATGGGCTGGGCTTCAGTCTCCGGAAGCCTTAACGTCTATGAGTCAGGAGAGAGATGGTTTTTTTTCCTTGAAGACTTTTCATTGTATCAAATATATTCTGCTTTACTGGTGTGAACCCTAAGCTCCAATCCTCTCTATCTATATTTTAAAAACCGGAACCGGAAGTTGAGTCGGACGACTCCAAAAAAGATTGGACCGGGATCGAATTGGTTGGGTTGGATTGAGCCGGATTGAATTACAGAATGTCATAATAAATATTATATATATAAAGAAAAATGCCTCTAGAAAGACAAAATTTTAATACGCGACTTCTAAGACACAAATTTTTAGATAGTGATTTCAAAAAGGTACAAAAATGAGATCATTTTACCTTAATGTGTTTCAATTTTACAATATATGATCCCACCCACCCACCCACTCTCTCTCCCCAATATCTCGGTCCCAAGTCCCAAACCCCCCAACACAATTCATTTCTTTTTTTATCTCTCCCTCAGTAATGTCTCTAAATTAGAAAACCAAAATAAACAGAGAATGGAGAAATAAAGTATATGGATAGTTACAACTTACAATGTTATCAAGTCAATTGATTCTGGAGAGGATTGGTTCTTCAAAGGCTGACAGCGAACGGCGGACGGCGGCAAGCGAGGACGGCGGACGCGGCGAACCTATGTGTTGTGATCTCCTCTTCAAGACTTCAAGTTGAAATCACCATAGAAGCGGCGTGAGTTTCTAATTAGGGCTCCAGTTTTTTCCAGCCTTTTTTTTTCATCGTTTTTTACAAAAAAAACATTTTTTTTTTTGGTGAAAATCGGTGAAAACTAGCGGTTCATCGGTTCCCAATTTTTCCCATTTTGGGGGGGGGGGGCGGTTTAATAGCTTGATTCTCTTGCAGACTCTATTGAGCATTGACGGGCGGTTCTCCGATCCGACCGGCCCGTCGGACCCGAATTTTAAAACAGAGCTCTCGACTGTATTTGGATGGAGGAATTTGGGCATGTATATTTTAAGTACACCGCCCAAATCCATTCCACTTGTTTGAGTAAAAAAATTAATGAATAAATTGACAAATTCAATTTTTCAAATTGATGAATTTTAAATATTTAGTAAAATCATACTTCCTCCGTCTCAAAGTAAATGGTAATTTGACAGTTCATAAGGATTTAGTGGAATAGTGATAAAGTGATAAAGTGATGGGGTAGAAAGAGTTGTTTATTAGTATTTTATATGATAAAGTGATGAGTAATTAGGGGTAGAAAAAATTATTTATTAATATTTTATGTGAGAAAGTGATAAAATAACTTTACCATTATTTAAAAATAATGGATATTTTACCATTAAGTTTGAGACGGAGGGAGTATCATTTGTAATTCTCATTTTTTTTTCACACCCACAATTTCGGGTTTGGCTATTGCCTATTGCTTAATGAAATATCATTTAATTTTATTTTTTATGGTAACAATCTTGTGAACTATGTCTACACATGAATTCTATCACTTTTATGCAGAAATTTTATTACTATTACGCATAAATATTATCACTGTTTAAAAAAACATTAAAAAAATAGAGTTCATCGTGAACTCGATCTCACACAATTTTTTGTCAATTTTTTTTTTAAGAAAAAAAATCCTCTCTCTCCTCCCCCTCCCATCTCTTTCCCCCCATCTCATACCTCTAAACCACTAATCAAACTAAACAAAGCACCCTCTAAACAAAAGATCCTTCAATATCATGGATTTTGAAGTCTATGGTTTCCCAAACTCATTCACTTTGAAATTCTTTGTATGTTGTACGATTTTATCCAAACACAACCTTAGGCTCTATTTGGATTGGTGGATTTGAAATCCATGGATTTCACTCACAAATCATCACTTTTCAATGAATTTACAAATACTTAGATTTGAATAGCTAGTTAAAAATTGAGGAATTTCGAATCCTCATCAAAACATAGTCATTTGAAATCTCCTCATCTCTATCCTTCCCTCTCTCTTCCCCCTTCACTCTCTTCCTATCTCTCTCATCTCTTGACAATTTATGATTTAAAATATATACATTCTTACATGTACGAATTTGATCATATGCCCACAGGTGGGCACAAACTTATATGCCCACCGCTTATGTGGCGCGCCACATATGCAAGGTCCCCACCAACATTTAATTAGTTTATTTAATTAATTCAATCTTTTCATTTATATATATATTCCATATTTTACCTAATTTTATTAATTATATTAATTTTTTTTTACCCGACCTGGACTCAATCCGACCCGAACTCGAACCCGGCCCGAATGGTTCATGGTTCACCCGGCCCGAATGGTTCATGGTTTAGGGTTCATAGTTTAGGGTAGGTTTATATAATTAAAAAAAATTTACGCGACCCGGACCCAACCCGACCTGAACCCGAACCCGGCCCGAGTGGTTCATGGTTCACCCGGCCCGAATGGATCATGGTTTAGGGTTTAGATTTATATAATTAATTAGAAGATTGAATTAATTAAAAAAATTAATTAAATGATGGTGGGACATTGCATATGTGGCGCGGTAGGCATATAAGTTTGTGCCCACCTGCGGGCATATGATCAAAACCGCTTACATGTATTATTTTTCAAATCCTCCGTATCGAAAGGAGCCTAAATACCTTGCCAAGATCTGATCTTCTGTCCGCTGCATAAATGATCATGTCCATCGGTGATCAATGTCTGCAGCAACCTCTCCGCCAATAATGGCCATGTCAAAACACCGCAACTCATCGCTTTTAACACCACATCTCAAATCTCTCTGAAATTAAACTCCACTAACTACATGTCCTGGAGTTTTCAGTTATCAACAATTGATTCATGGAACACCGGAGGGGGGGACATTAGCTTTGAAATAAATTAATTAGTAGCTAAATTAGCATTGGAATATTTTAATTTGTCGCAAATACTAATAAACCTTAGAGTTTAGCTACGGATTTTTTAAATTTGCCTAAAAATATTATATTAGCAATGAAACACAATTTTCATCGCTAATTTGATCATTAGCTGTAAAATAAAATAATTCGTCGATAAATTAGCGATAAAATATTTTAATTTAGTTGCAAATATTATATCTTGGTATTTAGCAACAAAATTTTTAATTTGCCACTAAAATATTAATTTTAGAGATGAAATTTAGTTTTGCCGCAAAAATTTCGTTGCTATTTCTCATTTTGCTTGGAGTAGATTTCTTGTGAAACTTGTTCACCGTAAAATCGATTCAATATTTATTGACATGACTCTTCAATTATTACAATTAATACTCTTTTGTAATATAAGTCATATACTTCATTTATCACGACTAATATACTTTTATAATATAAGTCATACCCTTCAATTTTCACGACTAATACTCTTTAATAATATAAATCATACATTTTATACAATTTCACGAATTTCTTCAATAACATTTGTTCCCAATATACTTTGTCCTTTTCTTGTAGTGCCTTTAAAAAAGACCAACAATGATCCTGATCAAAATTATGGTGGGGAAAATTTATTTTAATTGGTATTTAGTGAGGGTGTAGAATACACATCTCTAATTAATTAAACGGGGACATAAAGTTTAATTTCGAGGAAATTAAAGGGCATAAAAACGATCTACTCTCGGAATAGATGATTGTAGTGTATTTATAATCTCAAAACCGATTTTCGGTGAGTGAAAAAAAATTAAATCACGGTTGAAACGTCATAACATTTTTTTATGGATTAAATAGTGTTGGGAAGTGTGAAAATTTTAATTGGGAAACATCTCACATTGGATAATTAGAGGAATTATCTACTCCTTATTAATAGGAGTGAATTAATAGAATTCAATTATAGTGGCTAAAGAACGGTCCAATAGTCCCACACGCCTGGTCCGTTTGTCTTGAGAGCCGCGCCCACAGTTCTTAAGAATTGGACTTTGGGTGAACTTTGGTCTTGGGCTTGGAGCCCATATTATCTTTTTGGAGCCAAGCCCACTGGAATAATATGAGCCCAAACATGTTTGGGTTGACCCAAGTGTCTTTTTCCAGCACATGTTTAAATTCAAATTTGGATGAAACCTCGACGCCAATTCATTTATTGGCTCCCCATGCATTTTTGTTGTTTCATACTTGAAAAACCCTGCATAAAATATTTTTCATTCATTAGCATACATATTTTCGTTTGTACATTTGCATATAGTAGTACAAATCCAGGTTCTTGCGTCGTTTTTCACGGAGCTTTTACACGCGGTGTTGCACGTGTAAAGACGAAAGTTATTTTACCTTTGAAAACACTACGTCAAACAGTGGGCACTAGCCAGGACATATTTGTTTTGCGGGCAAAGGTTCAACCTTGACTCGACTTTGATAAGGTTTTATTTTATTTGTTCATTGTAGTTTGTGTTCGTTGCGGTGGTGTAGAATTGCAGAGTTCGTGATTACTAGAAGACCTCATTGCTGATTTTCAAGCAAGAAATATGAAGAGTATTACCTAAATCTTGAAAAGTATTAGTTTGTACAATGAAAAAGTATCAGTTGTTGTTTTTTTTTTTTTTTTTTTTTTTCCATCATCCATGAAGTCATCGTTGGTGCTCCTATAAACCAACAATCGCGACAATAAATATATCGGGATGGCGTCCGATAGAAATAAAAATGATGATATTTCGATCACTACTTGTATCGCATCTTGCATCATGCCGGTTAAACCGTATACCGTACCAGAATTTACGATATGAAAAAATTCATACCGTACCGTACCAAAAATTTCGGTATGCTAAAATCTCATACCGTATATCGCATCAATTTTTCAGATACCAGACCAGATTTTAATTATCGGTATACCATACCGCATCGCAATCTCGATACACCAAACCGCACTTAATTTCCGATATATACTTAATTACGGTAGATTGTTTCATACCGAGAATTCGTATACCATTCATATACCTTCAATACAACAAATATTAAAAATAATACAATTCATGTTTCAACAAATGCTAAAAGAGAAAGAAACTAGTGAGAGAGAAAAAATACTAAGGCTAGAGTTTGTAAACTAAAATTTTAATTAAATTAAAAAACTAAAATAAAAAATATTATATATATATATATATATATATATATATATATATATAATGGTTCGGTATATGTAATAATGTATATCTAAGATACGGACCTTCAAAATTTTATCTGTTATCAAGATTTAAAAAATTTTGGTACGGTAATCATATTGTACCAAAAGTTCCGGTATACCAAAAATTTATGTAAATTCGGTATTTTCCGATACGGTATGTCCGGTATACTGGTATATTCGGTATATTTTCCACCCCTAACCCTAATACTGCGATGAGGTCAAACTTCGTACCTTCATGGTGTACCCCCTTTTGCACTAATTCGACCGTTTAATATTCACGGTGGAAAACCCGAGAAGTTCTCGGGTAGTGATTTCAAGAGGTGGCAACAAAAAATATTGTTCTACCTTACGACATTACACTTAGCAAGATTCCTCCAGGAGTATGTGTCCGTGGTCGATGTAAACGACAGGGACATGGCTAAGAGAGTTGTTTTTTTATCAATGGGGTCAAGGTGACTTCTTATGTCATAACTATATCCTTGGAGGATTAGTTGACGAGTTATATAATGTGTACTGTTCGGTTCGTACTGCTTAAGAGTTGTGGAACTCTTTAGAGCGAAAGTACAAAATCGAAGATGCCGGAACTAAGAAGTTTTTTGTAGCGAAATTCTTGGACTTTAAAATGATAAATGGAAAATCTGTTGTCGAACAAGTTCAAAATTTTCAATTGATTCTACACGATATCCTCTCGGTGGGTATGTTGCTTTCGGATGCTTTCCAAGTAGCCTCCGTGATTGAGAAGCTACCCCCTAGTTGAAGGGAGTTCAAAAGTAAACTCAAACACAAACGAAAGGAAATGACTCTTGAAGATTTGATCGTCAAACTAAGAATTGAAGAAGATAATCGAAAAATTGACGATAATTATAAAGACTCGATAGAGGCTAAAATAAATTTGACGGAACAAGGTGAACTGTCAAAGAAAAGGAAAAGGCCTATTGATGACAAAGACAAGAAACCGATTCTTTTAACAAACCGAGGTTTAACGGTAATTGTTACAATTACGGTAAACCTAATCACATGTCTCGTGACTACAAGGCTCCAAAAAAAGAGATAAAAGAGCAAGACAAAGAGTCAAGTGTCAATTTGGCTCAAAAAATGTTTTGAAATTTGTAATGTATACAGGGTATATGTGCAAGATTCTACAAGTTCCGAGTAGTTATCTTCTAAATAAAGCATATGATATCCTCCATAGCTTATAAGCGAAACGATCATACAGGTTCTTCGCCGTGCACCATGCTCGATAGGAATCTTAGTCGACCGGGGCCTATGGACGTCGATATTATCAAGGACCAACATATCCCTGCATGCTGCAGTCATCTTCATAGGCGGGAAAGATGACCGGGAAGCATTAGTCTATGCTGGGCGTGTGGCGTGCCACTCGGGGGTGAAGCTAACCGTTATAAGGTTCCTGTTAGAAGCCACTGGAGATAGTGTGTAGTCAATAATCACCATAGCAAAATCGAACACGTTGGATCATCAAGAAGAGATGGAAGTCGACGATGAATGTTTTGCTGATTTCTATGATAGGCATGTTGCTGGAGTGCATGTGGCTTACATGGAGAAGTACCTTGTTAACTCAGGGCAAACATTCTCCACATTGAGGTCACTCGAGGGGCAATATGGACTTTGTTAACTCTAGCATAAAGATGGAAAAAAGACTAAAGATGAAGTTAAAAGTCATATGCTCACCAAAGGGCGAAGATCCACAAGAACCAAATGGTTATCACTCCCTCCAGAGACCAGTGTGTATCCCAAATCCATTAATCGAGCAGCAAGAGCTCTACAATTAGAGACCACCTACAGGATATAAAATTATGTCAAAATAAGCACACATAAATGGTCCATCAAGCAGCCAAAAGTGAGTCCTAATACCTTGTTTTGATAAGCTTTGAACTCCGGGGATTTTGCATGCTTCATACTAACTGCGAGCCCTCCAATAGTGTGATTATGTGGACCTCCCTGTTCACAATAACGAGAGGATTGATAAACCCAAAAAAAACATTTAGGCCAATAGACTTTACTAAGTAGACAGTTTCAGACCTGTAAACCTGGAAACACAGCATTGTTAATTGCAGATTCCAGATCAACTCCCATAACAGGTTCCTTCTTGAAAAAGATCATGCCACCTCGTGGGCCCCTGAGAGACTAGAGAAACATATAATACAGGTTATAAACCCAAAGTGGAGGGCATACAGATGTATAAAATAAAAGGACAGATTATAGGTCAAGTTTGTATAGACAAGCCATGAATTAATATTAACCTTATGGGTTGTTGTTGTTACGATGTCACAGAACTCAAAAGGGTTAGCAACAACAGATGCAGAAACAAGTCCACTGATATGAGCCATGTCCATCATGAGAAAGGCACCAACAGCATCTGCAATCTATAAGGCGTATCAGGAAGAAATAGTTAAGACACTAATGTAATCAAAAAAATAAAAGAGCATAATAGTATAAAGTATTATCGAATCTGCATAAAGAAGAAAACTTGTACCTTTCTCATGCGAGGATAGTCAAAATCTCGAGGATAAGCGCTGGCACCAGCAATGATAAGTTTTGGACGAAAGAGGATAGCCGTTTTCTCAAGCATATCATAATCAACAAGACCTGAAAAATAAGTTATCAAATTAGAAAAAAGTTGCAACTAGTCTGTGGAGAAAAATAACCACTGTAGACCATTTTAATGAAAGAACTAGCATACCTGTGGACTCATCCAGTCGATAGGGCATGGATTCAAAATAAATAGAGGTGCTGAGACCCGTCTCTTGGGAGTCATGGGACAAATGTCCACCATGAGGTAAATCCAAACCCTGAAGCCAGTTAAAAAATCTTCAGACTAGGAAACTAATTCAAATCTTCGATGCAAATAACTGGAAGGCAAAGTATTGTTACCATTATCCGGTCATGAGGTTTAAGAACTGCAGTGTAAACCTCAAAATTAGCAGGGGAACCAGATAAAGTGATTGTATATTTAATAAATCTAAACACAGCACTATTATAGACACATCATCACAATAGCACACACAGATCAAATCAATAAGCAAATTCATTCTGCACTTTGAAGATATTAGGGAAAAATAACCGAGTTGTAAAAAGCATATGCATAGTTTAAAAAAAAAATCGACACAAAGAGACCTTACCAAAACAATTGATTATGCTTACAAGTTTCCAGATTACATGTAATCAAATGCATTCGAGTTTGAACGTCTACCTAGCAGAAAAAATATTGAGTATACGAAAACTGACAAAAGAAATCCTTAGGCATAATAACATTTAGGCTCTTCTTCCATCATTAATAGTATGTGAAGATAAACAAATTGACTTCTTGTTGAAAGTTGAAACTACAGCCAGAAGGGCCACTTTCTAAACCTCTACGGAGACTAATTATGTCAAAGGTAATCATGAAACACAATTATAACATACAAATCTTATATTATAAAAGTAGAATGTACTTCACCAAATGCTGCCAAGAGTCGTATCTAATATGCTGCCACATTACATTTTATTGTGACTAATACAGTCTAGAAGATTAACATATGAAATGAATTGATTGGTTTTAATCAGGCAGTTCGTATGCCGAAATCTACTTTCTAAAATTTAAATTAATAATTGTAATCTAAAAAGACTCTTTGGAAACTTTATTTACACCTGATTATACTAAATAAATGTTGCATACAAATTTGCTTTCTAAAACCAAAATTAATAATTGTAATCTGAAAAGGCTCTTTGGACACTTAATTCAGCGACTTTCAATTTTGTGTGTGTGTGTGTTAAATACAGAAACATTAAACCATTTTTTCATTTCACCCACAATTTATTTTCGGATCAAAGAATCAAAGATGAAGTTGGCAATGTACATTTATGAATTTCAGTAGGACAGCTGCGTTTTACTTCATCCTCTTGGATTGTTTGAAAAATTGGACTTTTTAAAATTATATAATTAGGGATATCTTATGGTAGAATGCCCACTTATGCAGGGAACACAGGTTGCATTGTGTGTTTATATATTTTTTAAACAAAGGTCTAGATAATTTTAGAACACCTGATTATATTATAAGTAAAAGTCATAATTTAGATTAAGCTTAGGTCATTAAAGGTTGACTGTGGGGCACCTTACCTAACTAACAAGACCCCAAGTTGTAATTAGATATAATTATGACACTGTAGGATTGTTGTTCATCACACAGAGATGAAATATCACAGAAAAATAATTTATATTGATTTCAACTAAAATGAAAATGTAAAATATAATGTACTTACCTTTGTTATACCATGAACATATAATATGACTCTTAGCCTTGAACCAGATTCATCTTTATTAGACATCCTCTTTGCAAGTATAGCAACTGACATTAGAAAACCAACTTATGTTTATTCTTTTAAGAAATACCTTTAGAAATCATTGCAGGTTTTGGGTAATAAGATTTACATTTTATGTAGTTCACATACAACTTACGTAAATTACTTTATGCTTTTAAGAAATGGATTGCACCAACAATCACAAGGTAAGAAGTGAAAATACCCGAATTTTCATCGTTAACTAAAAATTTAGGCTTACAGTATTATAGGTACCATTTGCTTTGTTATATTAACCTATAGGCTATATAGAGTTTCAGGAGGTTGTTGGGTAAATTATAAGATTTGAGATCATAATTATAAGATTTTAATACAATGATTTTACTCTTTATTAATTATTCATGATATTATCATTTCTTGTGTTCAGGCAGAGCAAACTATAAGAGAAGAGAAATAGTTGAGCTGTTTAGCGAGCTTATTGTTGTCTGCCTTCCAATTATTCAAGCAAAAAGGTATTCTTTTTGGTCCAGCTAAATCTTCTTAATAATTGGCAATTTTAATTATATGCAATTTACTGGAAAGTAAGATATCAGAAACCTTTCCTAAGATAGGAGAGACTGTTTGCTTATGGAAAATAATGGAGAAGTTATTCCATTAGTTTGATGTACTAGAAACTCTGTTTTTACATTGGTTTGCTTGGTATTGCATATCGGTTTTCAGAAAATATGTAGATTTTGGCATATTTACCTTTGCTTTTGAGTTGATTGCTGGAAAACATAAGTAGATTAAAAAAGACAATATTTCCCTCACACGATCTTTCATTCTTTTTCTTAATTCTTCTTATTATGTGTGCATGTGCAAGAATGAAACTTTGTTGATTGTTCGACATTGATTTCGGTTGTTGCCTTAGCAAATAAGATGTAGACTTCGCTTCACTAATTTCTCTCAGCTGCTAGCTTGATTTGCTATTTTTTTGGTCTACTTTTGTGGCTGAAGTAATAAATTAATGTGGGCCCAGGTAACATAATGAGATGTTTAGTCTGGTCTTATTGGGCGTGTTTTTAGCTTCCATTGTGGGAATAAAGAAAGTACAGTCTTGGATGACCCTGGAAATTTATTCAACTCACGCCTTTTTTTTATCTTTCTAGACATGACAATGTAGAGATTATTGTCTTTCATGGAAAAAGAAAAAAAAAAGAGGCAAAAAGTGATGATGATGAAGAGAGAACTTGGTAAGACCCTAAATTTGCGAATGAGAATGAGATAAATTTATTTCGAAATACGAAAAATAAATATATATTTGTCACATGTTCTTTTATTTGTATTAAGTATTTAACTTGATTTTGTATTACTGCAGAAACATAACACTTTTCCGTTGTTTTGATTTGATCTCAGGAAAAATGTTTGTTCGAAACACGAAAAATAAGTATCTATTTGTCACATGTCCTTTTATTTGCATTTAAGTATTTAACTTGATTTTGTTTTACTGTAGAAACAAAACACTTTTCCGTTGTTTTGATCTCAGGAAAAATGTCAAACGAAAAAGAAAATTACAAGGAAAAAACCATACACACCTTTTTTGTTTAATTTATGTCCTTTTTGTAGCCTTTAATTTAATTGAGTTAACTAGCCAAACATGCATGTTCGGCCATAACATCAAACGACTTCTCAAAATTTTTTAAGTTAACCAACAATATTATTCTTTGATGAGCACATTGAAAAATTGGAAAATTAAAAGAGCGGTTTTTCAGAATTCCTATCATATTTTATCTAACTACTTGGCTGCAAGGCACGTGGTAGACAACTAGTATAATTATAAACAATGCAATCAATTGAGTTGTAAAACAAATAAACATCTTCCATTACTGAAATATTCCACAAATAATACATCATTAGGCTTACAACATCAACACTTCAAAACACATGTTAACTAGATGACAATTAATAAAAAAAACCAAAAGAACAAGGGACTTGAATCGTTATTGTACAAGAGGCCATTTAATCGCCCATATAGTAGAATTGGGCAGGGTTTAATGGGCTGGGCTTCAGTCTCCAGAAGCCCAATGATTAAGACTGAATATGAATGGGCTTCTCATTCTGAGTCGGCAGAGGAAGATGGCCTTTTTCCTGAAGGCTTTTCACTGTGTCATACAGACTCTGCTTTACTGGTGTGAACTCTAACCCCAAATCCTTCAGCTTTTGGTTTGAAAAGTTGTATGGTTTTTTCCTTGGGTTCTTTTCATCAGAGCACCTGAATTTCCAGCCCAATAATCAATTAATTAGAATATAAATTTCAAATAAAGAAAACACACCGAGTCTGTCTCATGTACATCCATGTGCATTATAATGCATTTTATAACTACGCAACTTGTTATATAGAAAGATGCAATTTGCTTACACCGAACTGTGCAACTATTAATATGACAAGCTACATGGTTCTAAAATTTATTATGAGTACAAAGTGCACCTAGATACATACAAGACTTAGTCAAACACAATATATACATACAAATCTTTTTACATGTGCTCGCAGCGTGTGTTCATGTGTTTTAGGCTAGAGGATAATAATACATTAATCTAATGTACAGTCACCCATATAGTATTGGTAAAAAGTTTAAAGCAAAGTCTTGTATGCAACTTGTTTGCAGCGAGACATTCAACTAGTTATACACTGAACAAGTTATATGTTTCAATATAAATAAATTGAAGTTGCATGTTTCAAGAATACAATTCCGTTCCACAGGGCACTTTGTGCAGGAGAGCTACTCAAAGTTCGATACATATATAATCTCATTTAAGAATAATATGTACATATTAAATAAAAGAATATTTTTTTTAATAACAACTTGAAAATCCAAAGCGTGACCATAGCTCAAAATCGTAGACCACCATTATCACGTTTGTGACATCTTCTTTTCAAATACCTATGGATGAAAAAGTCCTTTTATGAAACACATGTTTTCTTTCTTTTATAATAATTTAGAAAATACACATTTATAGCATATGTATGGGTCTATACTCAAATGCCCATCACCACCCTACCCCACTTCATCCCACCCACCACACCATACCATGATAACATTTAGAAATTATTAAGAAAGTACGTGACAAGAAAATATGACCAACGGTGGAATAAATCGTGGAGTTAGGGGGTTGGTGCTGTTGTGACATGGGTCAATTTCTCGACAAGGACATGGGAGTGGGTGAAGACTCTTTAGGTCCACTAATATTGTTATTTTTGTTATATATGGAATTAGAATTGTGACAAGAAAATTTAGTAATGATTGGGATAACCTACAACTTTTACCTATGTCCAAACATTTCTAGTATGAAAATACATCTATATGTCAACTAAGCATTCATATATTCAACACCATCATTAATTAGAGTAGACATGTCAATTAAGTCAAAGTTTTGCAACTATAACAACCGCTTAAGGATATATCAATAATTAAACTAAACATTGACATTATTCAGCATGCATGTTAGCTTGTGAAAATGTTAGTAAATATAACAAAGAATTACCTGCACCTATTGCATTTTTAAATAGTATTAGTTATTTTCGTTTAACAATATTAGTTGTTTTTATTAAATAGTATTAGTTGTTTTCACTAAATAATACTCCCTCTGTCCCAGGATAACATGCACATTTACTATTTTTTTAATGTTTTAGCAAGCGAGTGTTTTAATTAATATTTGAAATGATAAAATATTTTTTAAAGAAATATATAATAGAGGAGAGCAGATCTATCATACCTCTCCTTAAAAATCACTTTATCATTTTAAATACTAATAAACAACTCGCTCGCTAAAACTCGATAATAAAGGTAGCGTGCACGTTATCTTGGGACGGAAGTAGTAGTAATTTATCTATAATAACTGTTTTCACTCAATAATAATAATTTATCTTTATTAGTTGTTGTTTTCACATAACAATATTAGTTACTCTCACTAGAAAGTATTAGTTGTATACGGTTATTCAAAGTTAATAGATTTGAATTGTAATCATCCACACCTACCAAATGTAAGACTTAGTCTACAAACAACAAAAGAAAAGACAAAGAAACTTACTTGGTAGGGATGGGGTACTCCGGGAAGAACTTGGCAAGAATCTCCACCACGTCGCCGCGGTGGAGGACGGACTCGGCGCAGAGGTAGCGGCCGGAAGCGGATGGGGTCTCGAAGAGGAGTATGTGGGCCAGGGCGACGTCCTTCACATGGACATAGGCTTGGGTTGAATTGGCATACGTTTTGGCAGATCCAGTTAAGTATTTGAGTATGTGAAGAACACTAGCATTCACTGTGGGTTGGAGCAATGGACCAAGCACCAAAACTGGGTTGATCACCACCAAATCAACCCCTAATTCTTTAGCAGTGTCCCATGCTGCTTGTTCAGCCACAGCCTTTCCATAGCAATACCAATTCTGCACGCAATCAAACATCGAGATGTTAAAGCCCCGTTTGTCAGGGACGAATTTTGAATTTTACATTAAGGAGAGAGGAGCGAACCTCATGTAAAATAAAGGTCTAAATATAAAAAGACAAAATCTAGTACATGAAAAAATTTTAATTTACAACCAAATTCTGTAATTGGTAAGGGTAAGACAAAATTGAGTAGTTCATGGTTCACTCGGCCCAAGTGATTCATGATTCACCCGGATAGATCATAATTTAGGTTCATTATTTAGTGTTTATAGTGTAGATAATTGATTTAGGACAATTTAATAGATTTTCATATATGAAAATTTTTACACTAGACCTGCTCACGTAAAAAATCGACATACCTAGTAAAAAAGATTTAAAATCTAAGAAGGGCTGTTCCATCCTTACGTCCTTATCGCGTCTTGTCATATTAGAAAAATCAGTATAATAAAAAGTTCAAGAATGTTATGATGATGACGATCCACGTCATGCAGAAGGTAGGTCTTATCAGTATTGTAATACTTGTTTTCATCTAACTTGATAAGGATATGAAGAAAAATCACCATAGCCAATAATAAAAAAATTATATTGATGTAAAGTTTATTACTCTATCTCAAATATTATATGGTTCATATGCTTTGTTGTCAATACATTTTCATCTACCTAGAAAAAGATATAAAGGAAAGTCAATATCATGTTACCTATAATTAGAAAAATGGTAAATATGTTTCATCAACTGCTATGTCAATTTTGTGACTTTTTATTTTTTAACCAATACAAATTTACCAAAGAAAGGAAAAAAAAAAGAGCACACTATGGAAAATCAAATTAAACCATCTCTAACTATTGAAATTTCTTCCCATTTCAAGTTTAAATAAATTATATTAAAATTAATCTTGATCAGATATTATATTGAGAGAAAGAGGGAGAATTGAACCTTTGTATTTTTGCAAAATTCAAGGTCACTCCAGCAAGTTTCATCCACAACTTTTTCAGGGTCTCTATGAGGGTCCATGTATACTGCACCAATTGATGAAGTTAACACGATACGCCGGACTTTGGCCTCCACCGCCGCACGTATCACATAATTAGCCCCGTTCACCGCCGGCTCCACCATTTGTTCCTTCATTATATTATTCAAATCAATTAAATTATATTTTCAAGAAAAAACATATGTTAATTTAAGTTCAAATAAATACTTTTTTCAAGTATCACTATGATCAGCATCATTGTTCTGCACACAATATTACTACTATGCATATGAAATATTATTAGGGATAATGTGTTTATAAAACAACAATTACTTATTACTAATATGTGTCACCTACTCCAAAGGAGTGTTTGCAAATATTTATATTTTTGAAAAATTAATTAAGATTAGTGATTATGAAAAAATTGATTTGTAGTTGATTTTGATAGTGTTTGTAAAAATAAAAGTTGATAGAATTAGAAATTATGTAAGATTCTTGGACGCATGCACACTCATAGTAAGATTTTAGAAGCGTCAAGAACTATATAAAATAAAAATGTCAACTATTCCAAAACGAAGCGTTAACTATGTTCCTATATTAACGGTTGACTTTTATGTGTAAAGAAGTCGCGTGACTTTTCAACATAACAAGTTCAAGACGTTTAAAACGACTATGAAATAAGACGCCAAGACCCGCCAAGCAGATAAAGATCTAGCCAAGTTGATAATATTTAAAAAAAAAAAAATTAATAGTATTGTATTTAAAAAAGATTTATAAACTATTAAAAATATCTACCTTTCAACTTTTAATTTATACTATCTTTTAATAACTTATTTAATCTAATAAAAAATAAGCAAAACATTTCAAATAGGCAAATACCAAATAGGTCTTTACCGATAACGGATAAAGTAAACAAAACCAACAAAAGGTAACAGATAAAGTAAAGTAGGCCTTTACAGATTATTGTAAGTAATTGATAAAATGTTAGGCAATCGACGTCATTATTACGTCATACGCATCATATATGGAACACGACAGGCGTCAACGTCCTGTCCTATTGATCAGAGTTTAATGTAGGATTTGTTTTTACCCCATTTAGTTTTAATGTTAAAATTGTTTATGAATTAGGTGGTGTTTTAAAACTCTATTAAACCCAGTAAAAATATTTATTTTTTAAATAAGTTAAGTCTTATCAACTTAATATAAAATGCTTTTCATTATTCTAATATTGTTCGAAAATAAATACTTAAAGTGATAAAGTAATTTTTTATTGAAAATATTATAAACTTTTTTACTTTATAATTTTTTATGAGTAAAAATAATAGCATTAGATGTAATTTTGAAATGATGTTGAATGAGAATAATTAAAAAGAGTATAATTATTTTATTGTCTTTAATCGAAAGAGATAATAAATTTGGCACAGACATTTAAAAAAAAATGGGTAAATAATTTGGGAGAGTAATGATTTTTAAAAGACGACAAAATCTCTCTGCCATTATTATCTATCTATCTATTTTTATTTTTTATTTTTGAATCCCAATTATCTATCTACATAATCCTTTTGATAGTATTTTTATTATACACTATAATTTGTGAAAAACAGGGGAAATGGTACTCTTTAGAATTATACATTATTATTTTATTTATTTATTTGTATGAAAAGTCCTCTTAAAACAATGTAATATGAGAGCTACACTAAAGTTATTTTTTTTATATAAAAGTAACTAAAAATAATAGAAAAACAGATAAATAAAATCTACTAGTACATTTATAAAAAAAAAAGGGATTTGAACGTAACGTATGGTTTTGTACGTAAAATAATTTCCAAAAATAAAGAGATTGTGAAAAGCAGAAACGTCAAAACCACAAAAATCATTTCCCAGGAACTTAAAATTCAAGCAAGCATGCCCACCACCACCAACCCTCGCCAACCCCCATTGCCACGGCGGCGGCACCACCACCACCGCCACACTCCGCCCTTAATCCTCCGCCGCACAACATTCCGAATTACATCCCCTGTTTTCTACAACAATGAACCCATCCCAATTCCAACACAGAAAACACTAAAAATTCAATTAACTCACCGGATCATCGGTCACCGGCGACGCCGTGTGGAAAACACCGTCGCAGCCATTAATCGCTTCGAATAAGCTCCCATAATCGTTGAGATCAGCTCTGCACAGAATCAGCCTCTCCTCCGCGCCTTCCAGCTCTCTCAAATGTGAATTCTTCGGATCGTCTGCAAATTCGAATCGAATCGATCAATAATCGAAAATTCAAAACCCTAGAAAATCAAATCACACTCACGAATTCTCGCGTACCTGGATTTCTGACGGTTCCTCTGACTGTATACCCCCTCTCGAGGAGGAGTTTGACCAGCCATGACGCAATGAAGCCTCCGGCGCCGGTAACGCAGACGAGATTTCCAGGCACAGACGGCATGGTGGATGATGGTGCTCTGTTTTGTGTATGTATAGGTTCTGAAAAAATGGCAGTGCGCACAACAGAAAAGTAGAGAGAGAGAGAGAGAGAGGGAGAAAGAGAGAAGGACACTCGATGAGTAAGCAAGATTTATTGTGGTGGGTATTTATAACCGAAAAATGAAATTTACCCCTTACCAACCACGTTTAAATAAATATTAAAATATTGATATATTTGGGGATATACGATTAAGTGACAGGGAAACTAGGGCGATTGAGAAAGAAAAATCGATTTTCTATTGGAGTATATTATAATGTGTTCAAATTAAATTGTGTTCTACTTGCACCATAAATACAAATAAAATGTGAGGGGCGTAGGAATAATTTCTTGCAATTTGTTATTAATTATTACGAATTTGATCAAATATCCGCAAGTGAATCGGTCAGGATCTCCTGTTACACAATAATGTTATATCTTCTGTTACATCTTTTAAATTTGCGTAATTTGTCGATCTTAGAATATCTACAAATATAAAAATAACATCCTAACATAAATTTTTTTTCTATTTAGGAAATTATATTTTAATTAATTTAAACTATATATATATAGAGAGAGATTAACCAATAATTAAAATTTTAATTATTTAATTAGAGTGTATATATTATAATCTTATTTATCATATAAATTTAAAATTCAATAAAAAAATGAAAACTTAATATTAAATTTAAATTATATAAGTTTTATAATTTTTTTAATATTAATTATATCAAATTTAATATTAAATGTTGTTGTGATCGGTCAAAGCATTTCAATATTTTACACAGCTGGATGAACAGGGGCATTATTAAATTATATACTATTCTCGCTCGTTGGACAAGTGTTCGCCAGCCGAGCATGATATTATGCTCGTTGTGATTGGCCAGTCAAAGGAGGCGAGTAGAGGGAGTGAACAAATGGGAAATCAAGCAGAATAAGGGTGTTTTGTTCGCCCCTTAAAGGCGAACAGGCGACTCGGATATATACATTTGGCCAGCTGCAAGTAAAAAGTCGAGTCGTCTATCCAATCCCAACCACCTGGACAACAAGTAGAAAAACTTCATAAGCAGGTAAGTCCAGGTGTCGATCAGGGAGACGAGATAGAAAAACGTGGCGATACCACATAAAGTCTTGCATGCCATGAAGTCACCAGATCGTGCTTACTAAACCTGCACATGCTTAACAAAATGCTATAAATAGACCCTGGAAAATCATAAAGAGGGTTGGAAAATATTCCCCAAAAAACACATATATTCCATTATATCATCCCTCGTGTAAATGATGTCAGTCACAAAGTATGTTGTGCTCGGCTCACTTGTATTACATAAGCTAATATCCTTGGCTTGGTATGCCCCCAGAGGTAATCAATTCTGACGACCTGGGTCAACAATTACTTGTCATTTACAGTAATATCGTACACATCATATTTTTGTTTGTGAGTTGTTATCAAATACGCCACATCATATTTCCACATAATATGACTTGCAACAATTGGCGCTAGAAGGAGGGTCAGCGCGAACACACCCGTAACCAATCCAAACACTTTCCAAAAAAATCAGGCAAAAAAAAGAAATATAATGCCTCAATCAAGAAATACTCTCAGACATAAGGATCAGGACAAAGCCACCTGCATATTCAAGAGGAGGTTCAGCTGCGGCCTCGAGAAAATCCGGCGGTGGAGACTATTAGTCTCGAAGATATAGCCAATGATCCTACGGCAACTACGAAGGCGATCACATTCTTGCTAAGAACACAGAGAGATAGAGCTGAAAAAGAATTGGTTAAATTGAAAGTCCAGGAAGAAGATGATAAACGCTCACATACTTTAGACAGCGAACAGGTAAAAAAAAAGCCGCCAAGAAGCGGAAGGAAAAGGAAGCAAAAAACTTGTCAGGCGACCAGCCGCAAGGGTCCAGACGGTCAGCATTTGAACGATTGAAAGTGGTGGCGAAAGAACGGATTGGCGATCATAGGCGACATGATCCAGCAAAGGAACATTGGGCGAATACGATGGCCCATACGGCACCTCATGATCGACTACACCACGAAAGGCCGCGTATTCCAGAAAAATCAACTGCAACTAAGCTATCCGACCATCATCGATTAGGTAACACCGGGCTTACACAGAAGGGGGGACTGTCCCATCGTGAGCATGACCAACCTGGTCCTCACGATGGAACCCAACCCCGTTCTGGTTCAGTAAGTTCCGCGAGATTTGCAGAGATGCAGAAGGCCATAGAAAGTTTGCAGGCCGATCTGACTGCCACGAAAGGGCTCCCTCGAGCTGGCACAATTCCATGTTCGCCGCTTGCTCCCGCGATCATAGGAGCGGATATACAGGAGAAGGTGGCGAAAAATCGGCCATCCATACCTACATTTGATGCTGAATCAGATCCGCATGTCCACCTCAGTAAGTTTTCAGACTATATGATAGCAATGGGCGCCAATGATGCCACTCAATGTCGAACATTTCCCATGACGTTGGGGGACCGAGCACACAGATGGTTTTCAAATCTGCCCGCTGCTTCGATCACCTCCTTCACACAATTAGGACAGAAGTTCCAATCCCATTTCTCATCAATGTGTGCTCGCCCAGTTCCAAAGCAACGATTGACGCATTTTTCCCAGCTAAAAGGCGAGTCAGATAGAGCATACGTATAAAGATTTGATAAATGCTTGTACGACGGAGCTCCTGTCGAAGAGGATGCTAAAATCTTTACCGTGGTGGGTGGTTTGACATTGAATTCGGATATGTGGAAAGCCATGCATCAAGATTGGCCGAACACATATGCCAACTTCCGAGAACGTGCAGCCAAAATTATATCTATGCAAGAGCTGCTCGCCCAATCACGTTTAGGACAGGAGGTTGCAACTAAAAGAGTGGTCGCTAGTAAGAAAGTAACAAGTGAAGGGGGTTATAAGCCTACGAGATCTTTTAAACCTTTTGAAGAAGGAGCAGAGGCGCATGCTCTCCGTAGTGTTTTAGGTGTTTCAACAGAATCAATGTACAGTCAGATTAAAGATCGAGATATGTTAGAAAAGCCCCGAAAAATCACGAGAGATAAAAGTCATCTTAATGCTTCTAAGTTTTGTTCATATCACGAATATATCGGACATAATACCGATGAATGTCGTGATTTACTTCGTCAGTTGTGGAAACTGTATGAAGAAGACCGCCTTACTCAATTTCTCAAAAAACCGGCGAGCAGAGATTCCCGAGATGAAAAGTCGGGAAACCAAAGGGGAAAATGTAGAGCGAATGAGCTATCTGACAGTGATCAAGAGGAGTTTCGCAGGAAACTGGATTTGCCAAAGAAATGAGCCCCTACAACGAACAGAGGTCGAGAGAGCCAAGAGATTAATATGATCCGCCCGGATTATGGGCCAGTGGGTGGATGCAATCAGATCCCGACGTTGTCGAATAGACGGAAAAAGATGGAGATACGCGCCATGCAGAGCGTACATCAGGTGAATGTGGCGAGCACGTCGGCTAATATACCACCATCTCACCAAATCATGTTTTCGGATGACGATCTCGACGGTATCATTACTCCCCACAATAATTCTCTAACCATTAGTGCTCGACTTTTGGGGTTGAAGGTACATCGACTCTTGGTAGACACCGGGGCGTATGCGAACATTTTGTTCGTCAGCACTTTACGACAGATGGAGAAGCAAGTCGGTGATTTAAGGGGTATGTCGAGCCTTGTGATCACACCATTATGGGTTTCGGAAAATCTGTAACCCGGCCATAGGGTATGATCAGGTTAGGAGTCGAGTTAGAGTCGACTAGTAATACAAAGATCCGACGAACTAGAATGCTAGATTTTGTAATCGTCGATGCTCCGTCCACTTATAATGGGTTTTTAGGTCGCCCGTTTATTCAGGAATTCAAAGCTGCATGTTCGACTTATTATTATTGTGTTAAATGTTGGGGAATTAATTGCCCGGATCTATTTGGGATGAATATTTAAATACAAATTTAATTCTAACAATTAATACTAACATGAATTAATCCGATATTAATTCAAATAATAATTCAACAACCAATCATGCATATAAACAGTTCACATAAATCCTACGCATGCGGAATTACTACAAATTTACGTGAACTAACCTCTCGGAGTGAGAACCGTTGAGAAGATGGATCTCGTTCACACGAACACACCAAAAGGTCTTCTCAAGTATTCCCTCATCCTTATTCAACAATCCGGTGGTAGGAACTCGCGAACAATTTAACAAAAGGAAAAATAAAATTATGTTGCACCACCTTTGTGGATTTCTAATTTTTCCAACACATGGAATTGCACTTGGGAATGAAACATTCATCCTCTATTTATAGAGGGGTGTTGGTCGAAATTTTTGTGCATGAATAAGATGGGAAAATCTTTTTCTTGATCTCCAATAAATCTTGAATATATCCAATATATTCTTTTCTCCATATTTAAAATATTCCACAAAAATCTCAACTCCCTTTTGTTATGGTATTTTCGAAAATAATAAGGAGTAAGAATCCAAGATTTAGATCTTCTTGAATTTATGAGATATTCTTGCATTCCAAGAATACATATCTTCCATAATGTCTTTTCAAGAAAATCAAGAAAATATTTATTTCCTTATTTTCTTCATATTTTTCGAAAACCTCAAGATAAATAACCAAGTGGGAGATTTCTTGAATTTAATGAGATAATCTTGTATTCCAAGAATACTTATCCTCATTCCATAACAAAATTCAAAGAAAATCTTTCTCCCTCTTTTATTTATTATTTTCTTAATATTAGGAAAAATAGGCAACAATAATTTATTTTATTTTAAACACCTTTTTCAGTTTTTGGACATAATGTTTGGGATACTTGAGGGGCCTTTAGGAGAATTAAGATTGGACCTTCTAATGGACTTTGAATATCTAATATTGAGCCACAATATTATTCAAGCCCATAAATATTAATTAATCTCACTACATAATTAATATTGCACCATCCATCTTAACCCATATTACTGTTAATATGGCTCCCGGTTATTATTTTCCGTGTTTAAGATTATCCAGTCCATTAATTAATTCAAGCCACTGAAATAGCTTTCCATTAATTAATATCTTTTGTCCTTGGTCAAGGAACGGTTCAACATTATTATCCATAACGGAAACAAATTCCACTTGCAAGATTTGGTATGATAAATCTTATGAACCTCCTAAGGGGGCAAATCAAACAAGCGTACTCGCACACGATTCTTCGTATTAAATCTTAGCAATCGCATGTGACTAGTAATATTGCCCAAGATATAAAGTATTGAATCTCATTGATTCTCTACCCGTCATAAGTCAAAGCAATAGTTACTAACCACACACGATCCTATTTAAGGGATGAAGATTAAGAAATAACGAACCACTGAGGTCTAATTCTTCCTAATTTAGTGCTAAAGAATTTATCCTCCTGTAGGTCCTGTTCAGTGCATCAGTCATGCACTAGTGTAATCTCTTGGTCAAGACAAGCCAATCTGAGCCTTACACTTCAACCTTTCACGATGGATTGTTCATTTCCATCTAGGTCGTGAACCTCGTACTTTTAGTTACAAGGGACTGTTAATTTAATCTTCTGTGATCTGGTATCACTAAATTAACTACAATATAACACGTACTGTTTATTGAACAATTATACAGTAAATATATGTAACATTCAATGATATTTAAAGCATCAGTGATATATAATTTATTTCAGTAAATAAGACAGAAATTCAGTTTGGTTATACAAAGTAAAACCATACTTTCCAGTATAACCCCAACAATCTCCCACTTATACTCAAAGTCTGCTTTTAAGTATACTACAACACATCTCGTGTAGTTCCTAATACGTGACATCTAATGTCACCTACACGAACCTTATAATATCTCCCACTTATGCTCAAAGCAGATTGGCAACGGTCTTGACACCCATTCCTTCCACATGTCTCTTGAATGTATTCTGAGGCAGACCCTTTGTGAATGGATCTGCTAGGTTGTCTTCTGACACGATCTTTGCCACCTCTATATATCCTCTCTTAACTATTTCTCGTATAAGATGGTATTTCCTTTCAATGTGTTTGCTGGCCTTGTGAGCTCTTGGTTCCCTTGAATTTGCAACTGCTCCGGCATTATCACTGTAAATAGTGATTGTGCTGGGCAAATTCGGAACTACATCCAAGTCCACTAGAAAGTTCTTGAGCCAAACCGCTTCTTTCGCTGCCTCACAAGCAGCTACGTATTCGGCTTCCATGGTAGAATCGGCGATGCATTTCTGCTTAACGCTTCTCCATGTCATTGCTCCTCCCCCCATGCAAAACACACTACCGGAGGTAGATTTTTTGGAATCTAAGTCTGATTGGAAATCCGAGTCCGTGTAACAGATGGGGATTAGATTGTCTGACTGATAAACCAACATTCATCCCGAGTTCTTTTCAGATACTTCAGAATGTTTTTAACTGTCGTCCAATGCTCTTTTCCCGGATTACTTTGATATCTCGCCACCATGCCAACGACAAAGAAGATATCCGGTCTCGTGCACAACATTGCATACATAAGGCTTCCGACAGCCGAAGCATGAGGAATGTCTTTCATGTCATCTATCTCCTTTTGTGTCTTAGGGCACATTTCCTTGGATAGATGGATTCCATGCCTGAAAGGTATGAAGCCTTTCTTGGAATCCTGCATGCTGAATCGCTTCAAGACAGTGTCTATATATGAAGTTTGCGATAAGCCTATCATCATTTTCTTGCGATCTCGAGTGATCTTGATCCCAAGGACGTGCCCGGCTTCCCCTAAGTCCTTCATATCAAACTGTTTTGAAAACCATGCCCTTACGCCCCGATAATACCTTTACATCGTCTCCGGCGAGCGTAATATAAATCACGATAGTACTAAGAATACTAATGCGATTCCGACACGCTTCTTGTACACAATAACTTTCAGATTCATTTTGATCAAACCCATAAGACTTTATTACTTGATCAAAACATTGGTTCCAAGCTCGATGCTTGTTTGAGTCCGTAAATGGACTTCTTGAGCTTACAAACTAGGTGTTCTTGGCCTTTTTTCAATGAAGCCTTGGGGGGTTGTTGCATATAGATTTCTTCTTCAAGACTTAGTTAATGAAAGTCGTCTTGACATCCATTTGCCAGATTCAAAGTCGAGATGCCAGAACAATCGACAAGAGAATTCGGATGGACTTGAGCATTGCTACAGGTGAAAAAGTTTCCTCATAGTCGATCCCTTCTTTCTGAGTATAACCTTTCGCCACAAGCCTTGCCTTGAAGGTTTCCACCTTCCCATCCGGTCCTCTTTTCCTCTTGTATACCCACTTGCAGCCAATGGGTTTGACCCCATTGAGTGGTTCGACTAGCTCCCACACTCTGTTATGATCCATAGAACCCATTTCGGCTTCCATTGATGTTTGCCAAGAAACCGCATCCTTGTCTTGGATTGCCTCGTCATCGAAGTCCATGTGTTCCGACATCTTGACCGGGGACTAAGTCCGAGGACTCTCCTATCCCCATGAATCTCTCGGGTTGTCTCACAACCCTCCCACTACGTCGAGGTTCCGGTTGTGTAAGTGTGTCGTTTGGTATGTCATCTTGTACAGTTGGCACTGAGGTTAGCCCTCTAAGCTCATTTAAGGTAATCTCACTTCTGGGTTTTCTTTTGTTCATATAGTCTTCTTCCAAAAACCTAAAGTGGGTGCTTATTACCACCTTTTGATCTTCGAGACCATAGAACATACACCCTTTTGTTCCCTCGGGGTATCCTTTAAACAACCTTAATTCTGATCGAGGATCCAATTTTTCGGCTTCCTTGTCCAACACGTAGGCCGGACACCCCCAAATTCTCATGTGTTCTAAACCGGGCTTCATACCGGTCCACAATTCTTTGGGAGTTTTGGGAATCGATTTGGATGGCACCAAGTTCAGAATATAAGCCGTTGTTTCCAAGGCATGACCCCAGAACGACTTGGGTAGATCCGCATAACTCATCATTGATCTAACCATTTCTAAAAGAGTTTTATTTCTTCGCTCTGCAATTGAGGGGTTCCGGGTGCAGTTAGTTGGGATACAATCCCTTCATCTGACAAGTAGTTCAAAAACTCATCGCTGAGGTACTCGCTTCCACGATCAGATCGTAGAGACTTGATACGTTTTTCCCTATGATTCTCTACTTGAGCCTTAAATTCTTTGAATTTGTCAAAGGTCTCATATTTATGCTTCATAAGGAAAATGTAGTCGTACCTTGAGTAATCATCAATAAAGGTGACAAAGTACTCATAACCTCCTCTTGATTTGATTGACATTGGACCACATACGTCTGTGTGAACAATTTCTAACACTTCTTTGGCTCTATTCTCCTTGGCTCCAAATGCCCTCTTGGTCATTTTACCCTCCAAGCATTCGCAAGTTGGGATTGGTTCAACCCGGAGAGACTCCAATGAACCATCTTCTACCAACCTTTGAATCCTTTTTTGGATTAATATGTCCCAATCTAAGATGCCATAGAAGTGTCTCGTTCACGTCTGATGAACGTTTTCTTTCATCGGAAAAAGTTGATGTGTTATAGGATGCATTTCGTGAGTGGTGTGCATAGTTAATTGTATAGAGATTATTCAACAACGTTCCATGACAGATAAATTTATCATAAACAGAAATGGTAACAACTTTATCAAAAGTAACCGAATATCCATGAAGATGAAGTTTAGAAACCGAAATTAAATTCTTTCTAAAACTAGGAACGTAAAGAACATCTCTTAAAATTAAAATTCTGTCTTCAAAAGATAGGTGCACTTCTCCCATCGCTTCACCGCCACTCTCAGAAGATCGCCCAATTGTGATGAGGATCTCACTTCCACTAAGTTGTCGGGTCCGCTTGAACCCCTGTAAAGTGAAACAAACATGATCAGTGGATCCCGTATCCATCACCCATAAATGGGAGGCATACGCCGCTAAACAAGTTTCAACAACTAGTGCGTGAGAATTACCTTTCTTTTCATTCCTTTTGGGTTTGGAACAGGCTGACCTCCAATGTCCTTTTTCACCGCAGTTGAAGCACTTCCCTTAGCTGATTTACTCATTCCTCCACCTCCCTTCACCTTTTCTTTGCCATTGGCGACACTTGAGTTCACTTGCTTGTGGCTTTTGTCTTCTTCTTTTTCTTACCACCCTTTGGCCTAGAAGAAGAAGAAGGTCCATTTGTCACCAAGGCTTAGCTCTTTTGCCCCAATATCGCCTCTGCCGAGACTAAAGCTTGCAATAGGTCAGGCATCGAGAACTTCTAATTGTTCATTTGGTAGTTCGATCGAAATCCATTCAAAACTTTTTTGGCAGAGAATGGGAGCGAAGTCGATTTGGGTCTCAATATCGTATTCAGCGCCAAGAACCTCAAGCTTGTTAAGGTGAGCCATCATCTGGAGAACGTGCTCCCTTACGGGCGTTCCCTCCACCATTTTCATAGAGAGCAAGTCCCTCATGGTGATCTGAAGAGCCACACGGTTCTGATGTTGAAACATCGCTTTAGGACTAGTCATGATGTCTGCAGCGGTCTCAACGATTTGGTGTTGGTGTTGCAACACATCTGACATTGAAGCCAAGATGGTATAATTTGCCATTTCGTTGAACCGCTCCCAGTCAGCATACTCTTTCTTAACCGCTTTAGTTGACTCATCAGTTGGCTTTTCTGGTTTAGGTGTAGTGAGAACCCAGTTATGGCTTTGTGCAGTGAGGAAAATAGTAAGTTTACGATTCCAATCAATGAAGTTTTCACCAGTAAGTAAATTGTCTTTAAGTATATTGAACAATAGATTAAAAGGTTGCAACATGCTGAACTGAAATAAATAACAATTTGTATAAGGACAAACATATCACAAGGTTCGATCACATGTATCATATTAAAATCTCAAAAAAAATATGAACATGCATCAGCCAACATCTCAAAACAGTTTAAATAAGCCACGTGGGGTGGGTCATTATTTAAACACATTCAAGCAGGTTACAAACAAAACAGTTTCAAACCTTTAATATCCAGATTAATAGTTGGCTCACACTTGACCAATATAAAATTGACAGGGACTTCGGGGAAGTATATGCATATCAATTTTATACCGAAGTAATAACCATGATTAAATACAGAATTATTACTTTGCTTTGAATGAGAAAGGTATCAATCAACCATGGCATATGTACGTAGATGGTCCACAAGTTTGAGAGCAGGAGTAGACGTGGTTCTCATCAGCCCAACCCGACAAATTTTTACGATAGCCATTCGTTTCGATTTCCCAGTCACCAACAATGGAGCAGAATACGAAGCTTTGATCACTGGGTTACAAATGGCTATGACAATGGGAATCCAAAAATTGATGATATACAGCGATTCCCAGATAATTGTATACCAAGAACTGGGCGAGTACGAAGCCCGGGGCGAGCAGATGATACAATACCAGCAGCTAGCGAAGGAACTTCTTGAGCAGTTCCAACAAGTCTATATAGAGCAGTTACCTCGATTGGACAACTCATTTGTTGATGCTTTGGCTCGATTGACAATAGTAGAAGGAGTGACGAGCATGACGGACGTTGTGATCGTCACAACCTGTTCGCCATCAATTCCAAGAGCTGTGGTCGCCCATACATCAGAAGCACAAGAAACTTGGATGACCCCAATTTTAAACTATCTTCGGGATGGTGTTCTCCCTGAAAGCAAAGCGCAAGCTACTCGTCTTAGATTACAAGTTGCTCGGTATACTATTTTGAGTGGATGTTTGTATAAATGAAGTTTTTCTCTTACTCCCGGAGAAGGTCATGTAATTTTGGAACAAATTCATGCGGGAGTATGCGGGAATCATACCGGAGGATAGGTTTTGGCGTATAAAATCATTAGACAAGGGTATTATTGGCCCACACTAAAAAAGGATTCACTCGCTTATGCTCGCTCATGTCATAAATGTCAGATATATGCCCCACTTATTCATAGCCCCCCTGAAGAACTAGTGTCTGTATACAGCCCGTGGTCATTTGCTAAGTGGGGGATCAATTTGATTGGCCCATTTCCTACATGCACGTCGGGGGTGAAGTTCGTTGTGGTCGCTGTTGAATATTACACTAAATAGGCAGAAGCTGAAGCCATCGTAAAGGCCACCGAGCAAAAAATATGGAATTTTATTTGGAAAAATATCATTTGTCGGTTTGGGCTTCCTCAGTCATTAGTGACGGATAACGGAAACCAGTTCGATGGAAGTGAGTTTCGACAGAATTGTGCTCTTTGGGGAATAAAGAAACATTATTCTACTCCATATTTTCCCCAGTCAAACGGACAGGTCGAAGCTGTTAATAAAAGCATCAAGCATACCCTTAAGGCTAAACTTGATAATACCAAGGGGGGAGGATGGGCTGAAGAGTTGCTAGAAATCTTGTGGGCATATCGTACTACCTTCAGAACATCAACGGCAGAAACCCCCTTTACCATGGCATTCGGCACAGAGGCTGTTATCCCAGCACAGGTGGAAATTTCGAGCTACCGGACTATGTGCTTCGGCGAACACACCAACGATAAGGCACTTTCTTTAAGTACGGATCTATTGGAGGAAAAACGATTAGAGGCCGATTTCAAGAATGCTACATACAAGCAAAGGTCGGAGAAATTTTATAATTCCAGGGTTCGTACTCGCAGGTTTAAAATTGGCGAGCTCATTTTAAGGCGAGCGACGGGGGTATCAGGTGGTGTGTTCGACCGAGCATGGGAAGGACCATTCCGGGTGTCGGAGCATTTATCGAATGGGGCATATGATTTGGAAGATTTGAATGGAGTCCCATTGTCCTATTCATGGAACGCGTCAAATTTGAAAAAATATTATCAGTAAGAGGCTAGAAGGTGAGCTTGTGTTCGTCTGCGATCAAAGACAAGCCGAGCGGCCAATCGCGTATGCTCGTTTGAGATGAGCACAACGACCAGAAAAACCGGACAAGAGGCACAGGATACGGAGATCTGAATCTTACCGAAAGAATGTTTTTTCATTTTTATCATGGCTAGAGATTACGTGTTAGTTCATGGTAAGAATGAGTGGCAACCAAGTGGGGCACGTGTCATTTTCTTAATCAGAAGTGGCAATAGCCGGAACAGGTGTCAACTTGAGGTCCTAAGTTGATGGGGCCAGCACCAACTAGCTATGCCAGCACTTGCTAGGTATGTTTGTATAAATAGGCATGTCGATAACCAGAGGAGATGTATAAAAAATATATATATATAGAAAGAAGAGAGGTTTTCTATGATATGCTGTGGGAAAAAACTTTTGATGAAGTTGACTGGTTTGTTATGCCTCCAGACGTAATTCATAACATCGAAGTCAGTAGTTCCCACGCTGACTCAGTCAGATGCTTTGGCGTTTGCTCTTGCATGAGCTGGAAACCTCACATCTCAGCCGCGAAGCAGAGTACTTTGGTCTCGATTTGGAAAATCCAATCCGAATCGAGAGAAGTATTCTTTTCGGAGCTGATAGCGTAATCCACAAGCACGCCTGGGTGCTCGCGATGAGCACGAATAGCTCGATAGAGTTATGGTTGCCACATCACATTCTTTACTGCTTATGCAGTAGTAAATCATTAGTCCCCTTCGCATCCCAAAAGTCTCCTCCGTGGGGGTGGGATGTCGAGACAAGCGCACGAGGTGACGCCCAGACGCTGATGCTCAGGCATCCGTGTATGTCCCAGACAAGTAATCGGGTGCGCAGAAGGGGATAGAATGGTGCGAGCAGAGGCATATGCCCGCACCAGGTATAGGCGAGCAGGATTGCTCGCCATATGCTCATGACGACAACGGCAGAGATAATCACAACTTGCCTGGGGAGGGCAAAACCCCGAGTCTTCCGCTTGCTCTTGAGCATGTTATTTGAAGAAGGGAGACAAAGAGTCGACCGCCTCAAACTTGTCAACATCTAAACTCATGTTCGAAATTTATGTCATTTAACTCAAAACCAAGGTTTTGAATCGAACAAAACAATTACTAAGCAGACTGTGATTGTGATAGTCTGAAATTTATAGCCATGTGTAATTGAGATAGTCTTCTCTAAATGTAAAAAGTTATAATAGTATAGCAACGTGTTGTAAAGCATTTTATTTGTTAAGTCTTTCTAGTTCAGCCTACAAATGGTCGCACCTAAGTTGGACGACCCGAACAAAGACGAACGAGCAGAGCCTTATGTTCACCTGACGAAACAAATCGATTTTATAGATGCTACAACAAAAGCGAAAGCAATGGGTACGGGTCGCAGAACTAAATAAGACGACCGGCGAGAATAGTGATTATGCTAACATAAGACATAAGACGATCACGAAAGAATAAGGGGGTTACACATAAGTTAACCAATCTGATTACAGCAAAATAAGACAATAAAAAAACCAGAGAAGTCAGGAAAGAGCATAGGCATTTATCATGTTCGAACATCAGAAGCCAAAGGGCATGAACTACGAAGCAAAGCAAACATCGTCCATAAAATGGCAAAACCAGCCATTCACAGTCAACACATAAGAAATTGTCCAAGTAGCAAGTACAACGAAAACAGCAAGTTGTTCAAAAGTAGAAGCCAAAAATTACACAGAGAAGAAGCTAAGGAAAGAATTCATTGTTCGGAGTTGGTGGAAGAGATTGGTCGAGCATTTCTTGTCTCGCTTGCTCATCAGCATTAGGAGCAACTCTTGATTCATTCGGCTCAGCGACCATCACATTCTACTCGCCCTGCACTTGACCGCCATGCTTGCTCTGAACTCTTTCTCCTTGTTCGTCCTGGACTTGATCATTCTCTTGCTCAACCTGCCCGCCCTGATGAGGTTCATCTGTAGCATGTCCCACAGTGGCATCACCTTGATCCTCTTCTTCATCAGACATAGGGTCCTCAATCTCAATCCCAGATGGAAGCTTTGAAAAGTCACAGAGGTCTTGCAGGTCGCTTAACGGCAAGTTGCTATCAGGAGGATTGTCGACCATGTATTTCTCAAAGGCCATTTTAAGGGGGGCAATCTGCTCGGAAGAAAGAGTTTGCCTGGTTGCACGGAGGGCGTCTGCAAAGGCACATATATAGGAGTAGTTGGATATCGAGTCAACATACTCTGTGGTGTGCATTTTTGAGTTCTCCAGGCCTAAACGAGTGTTGATCTCTTCGGCAGTAAGAAGCTGTTGAGCGAGCAGGACTTTCTCACCTTCCAATACCTCATTGTCAGTTTTAAGCTTCAGAATTTCAATAGCTTGCTGTGCTTAGTTTTCTTTCATTCTCCGAAGCTCCTCCCATTCTTGACGTAATACTTCTCGGGCTTGGAGTAATTCCTCCCTGACTAGTCGTGTTTCTTCTTCTCTCCGACGAATCTCCCCTTGAGTTGAATTCATTTCTTCCCGAGCCTTGTTCAACTCCTCCATCTTCTCCCTGAAACTAGCGGTGAGCAGCATATACTTGGAATTAAGGCTAGCTGTGGCCGAGAAAGCACTCTCCAAAAGCACAAGTGATCGACCATGGTGGATAAGGCCTAGTCGCATTTTCTCCAATGCTGATGGGCCATTAATTGCTTCTTCCAGATCAGTCGTCCAGGACCGAATGGGGGTCTCACAGGCTTTCTGCACATGCTCGGGCAGTTCGGGGATATTGCTCACGGTGGGAGAGCAGAAGTAATCCCTCAAGTCTGGCAGTAGACGAGTCATCTGAGCAATGAACCTATCAAACATTCTAGTATTAGACGAGCAAAATGATCGGAGTGAACACAATACACGAAATGATAAATGCGAACGGAGCTACCTGTTCGCCCGAATGGGATCCCATCCTAAGTAAGATCTGTGGTTAGGATCCTGGACTCGAGAACTAGAAGGGGCTCCTGGATCAGTAAACTGCGGTGGGGGTATAGTTATTCTCATCCCGACCGTGTCAGCCTGCCCGATGGGAGAAATTGATGGTGGAATAGTTGTGTTCGGATCCAAGGATGGTTCTTGAGTAACAATAATGGGTGTGCTCGCTTGGAGAGGAGTAGTTTGCTCTCCTGCTTGTCTCCTAGTCCGTTTTGGCAAAGGGGCTTGTGCACTCGGTCCTTGGTCACCTGATCGAGTAGTCCGTTTTTTCTTACTTGGCTCACTGTGGGAAGCTTTATGTGCTTCTCGTTCAGCTTGAATCCTAGTCATTTCACTAGCTTTTCTCTTTCGAGCCATCTCGGTGTGCTCGACTGTGCTTACAACAATAGTAACGGCGGGGAGAGCTTGTTGGGATTATACTTGAAAGTATGCTTTTACTTTGTATAATCAAACTGAATTTCGGTCTTATTTACTGAAATAAATTGTTTATCACTGATGCTTTAAATATCATCGAATGTTACATATATTTCTTTGCATAAGCTGTTCAATAAATAATACGTGTTACATTGTAGTTAATTTAGTGATACCGGATCACAAAAGATTAAATTAACAAATTTGTATGAAAAAAGTACACCATTCACGACCTAGATGGAAATAAACAATCCATCGTGAAAGGTTGAAGTGTAAGGCTCAGATTGGCTTGTCTTGACCAAGAGATTACACTAGTGCATGTTTAGTCTAATTGAATAGGATTCTGGGGAGGACAAATTCTTTTAATCGAACTATGAAGAATTAGACCTCAAATGGTTCGTTATTTTTTAATCTTCGTCCCTTAAATAGGATCGAGTGTGATTATTAATTATTGCTTTGACTTATTACGGGTAGAGAATCAACGAGATTCAATACTTTATATCTTGGGCAATATTATTGGTCACATGCGATTGCTAAGATTTAATACGGAGAATCGTGTGCAAATACGCTTTGTTCGATTTGCCCCTTGGGAGGTTCATAAGTTTTATCATACCAAATCTTGCAAGTGGAACTAGTTTAGGTATGGATAATAATGTTGAGCAGTTCCTTAACCAAGGACAAAAGATATTAATTAATGGAAAGCTATTTGGTGGCTTGAATTAATTAATGGGCTAGACAATCTTAAACACGGAAATAATAACCGGAGCCATATTGACTGTAATATGGGTTAAGATGGATAGTGCAATATTAATTATGTAGTGGGATTAATTAATATTTATGGGCTTGAATAATATTGTGGCTCAATATTGATAATTCAAGATCCATTGGAAGGTCCAATCTTAATTCTCCTAAAGGCCCCTCAAGTAGCCCAACATAAAGTTCAATAACTGAAAAAGGTGTTTAAAAATAAAATAAATTTTGTTGCTAATTTTCCTCATTAATTTCAAAAAATATAAATAAAAGGGGAGAAAGATTTTCTTTGAATTTTGTTATGGAATGAAGATATGTATTCTTGAAATACAATATTATCTCATTAAATTCAAGAAATCTCCCACTTGGTTATTTATATGAAGTTTTTGAAAATTTTGAAAGAATGAGGGAAATAAAGACTTTCTTGATTTTCTTGAAAAAATATTATGGAAGATATGTATTCTTGTAATACAGGTATATCTCATAAATTCAAGAAGATCAAAATCTTGGAATCTTTATCCTTGTTTTTCGAAAATAACCATAACAAGAGAAGGCGGGATTTTTATGGAATATTTTAATTATGGAGAAAAATATATATGAGATATATTCAAGATTTCTTGGAGATCAAGAAAAGATGTTTTCCTCCCTATTCCATGTTGAAAAATCGGCCACCACCTCATTATAAATAGGGGATGAATGTATCATCCCCAAGGGAACACGAAAAATTGGTTTTTCGGAAAAATATCAGCATCGATAAAATATCAAATATTTTGAAACGTCGACAGATTGTGTATTTTCGAAAAACGTCAATTGTGAGTGTACAATTCCATGTGCTGGAAAAATTAGTAAATCCACAAAGGTGGTGCAACAAATTTTTATTTTCCCTTTTGTTAATTATTCGCGAGCTTCCTTCCACCGGATTGACGAGCAAGGACTAGGGAATACTTGGGAAGGCTTTTTGGTGTGTTTTTTTTATCGACGAGACCATTGCCACTCCAAGAGGTTAATTCACGTAAACCCGTAGCAATTCCGCATGCGTAGGATTTATGTGAACTGTTTATATGCATGATTTGTTGTTGAATTATTATTTAAATTAATATAGGATTAATTCATGCTAGTAATAATTGTTAGAATTAAATTTGTATTTAAATATTCATCCCGAATAGACCCGTGCAATTAATTCCCCAACAACTGGTATCAGAGCCACGGTTTCGGGCTCTGAATTTTAAATTGTAATTTAGTTCGTTTTCATTAAATTTGAAATTGAATAATAGAATTGCTAGATCTTTTTTGCAGGTATCCAATTGTCATGGAATTTAATGTGTTTATTTATGCATGCATATAAATTGTGGTTTTTTAATTCGATTCGTTCGAATTCGTTTTGCCTCGTGAGAAAATCCACGAGTAGATTAGAATTTGTTTGATTTGATCAATGTAATAGACTAGTCTAGATCTAGGTTTATTTATTTTTGTAAATAAATTGTAAATCCTGACTAAATCGGCGCGAGACGGATAAATTAAAAAGACGGATCCTGAATGGCGTAGCAAGCAGCGCGTCACGCTAAACACGCTAAAGGAGGCACGCGACGCGGAAATGGGCGGGCATGTGACGAAGCGGCCGAGGCTGTTGTAAAGCCGAGCGCAAGGATGATGGATGAGATACAAGGCGGCTAAGGGCGATACCGAGTAAGATAAGGGGGGTAATGCCGACGCAGCAGACGCGGGCGGTGGCACGGATGCAAAGTGGGCGCGATACAAGACGCAGGCGGATCGGGCACGGTGGGCCGAAGGCCGCATGCGCGACGCCGAGATTCGCCGAGGGTCGCTGAAGGGGATGTGCACCGGCCGAAAGCAACGACGCCGGGCGCTGGGCGCTACAAGACGACGCTATACTCGACACGGCTGGGGGAGGTTAGGGGGCATCCGACCCAGTTAGCTAGTCGATGGTTGGCTTGAAAAAACATTTTTAAGACCGGTCAAGTGGGACCTTTTCGAGACTTAACGATGAAGGCTATGAAGACGATTTCTCAAGATCAAGACATGACAAAAATTAACCATGACAATTGGATATATGTGCCCAATATGTTTAATTTTTGGTTTTGATGTTATGTATTATTTTATGCTTATTTAAATTGTATTTAAATTTGCGATGCATGAGAAAACGTTTTGAAAAATCTCACTTTCGAAAATTACTAAGTATGCTTAAACAATTAATTGACAATTTTATGGATAATAAAATTGAATTAATTTTGACCTCCATGATTTATTTATTTGTGAATTTTTTTTGGAGAAATTTCCACGGGACGGTCAAAAGATAGCTTTCACATGAATAAATTCGGATGGATGATTGTGGATTATTACTAGTGGCGACGATGATCCTCCCCACGAGACTCGTTCAAAGCGAAATAATAATTCTGTATTTAATCATGGTTATTACTTAGGTATAAAATTGATATGCATATACTTCCCCGGAGTCCCTGTCAATTTTATATTGGTCAAGTGTGAGCCAACTATTAATCTAGTTATTAAAGGTTTGTAACTGTTCTTGTTTGTAACCTGTTTGAATGTGTTTAAATAATGACCCACCCCACGTGGCTTATTTAAACTGTTTTGTTTTTGAATGTTGGTGATGCATGTTCATATTTTTTTGAGATTTTAATATGAAACATGTGATCAAACCTTGTGATATATTTGTGATTATGCATATTGTTATTTATTTCAGTTCAGCATGTCGTAACCTTTTTAATCCACTGCTATTATACTTAAAGTCAATAGAATAAGTATGAAAACTATATTGATTGAAACGAAAAAATTATAATTGTACTAATCGCACAAAAAGCACAAGTGGATTTTTGACACACCAAAATCGGATGAACCAACCGACGAAGTCAAAAATCTTTGGACTCGTCGAGATCACCTTTGCGAGAGATGTAAATGTTGAAAATGGTGGGAGGGCAAACCAATAAGGGATTACGTCCTCAAAATTGATGGCCCATCTAAACAAACTTGAGGTTCTGAGTGCAGATTATAATCTGGAGACTCAGATGAATTTGGTACTTCACTCTCTGCCCAAAAGTTTTTGAGCATTTTGGCCTCGCTAGCTGATTTATTGCAAGCTTTGGTCTCGGCAGAGATGTTGATGGGGCACCAAACTCAAGCTTTGACGACAAGTGGTCCGTCTTCATTTTCTAGGCCAAGGGATGGCAAGAAGAAGAAGGTGACCAAAATCCTTAAGCAATCAGACTCAACTGTTGCCAAGGGCAATGATAAGATGACGAATGCTGGTGGTGTCAAGGAAAATCCAAAGAGGAAGTGCTTAAGCTGCGGTGAAAGAGGACAATGGAGGTTTGCCTGTTCCAACCCCAAGGGGACCGGAAAGAAAGGTAATTCTCACGCACTAGTTGTTGAAACTTGTTTAGCGGCGTATACTTCTCATTCGTGGGTAGTTGATATGGGATCCACTGATCATGTTTGCTTCACGGGTTCAAGTGACCCGGCAACTTAATGGGAGTGAGATCCTCATCACACTGGGCGATGCTACGAGAGTGACAGCTAAAGCAGTGGGAGAAGTGCACATGTCTTTTGAAGACAGAGTTTTAATTTTAAGAGATGTTCTTTACGTTCCGAATTTTAGAAAGAATTTAATTTCGGTTTCTAAACTTTACCTTGATGGATATTCGGTTACTTTTGATAAAGTTGTTACCATTTCTCCTTATGATAAATTTATCTGTCATGAAACGTTGTCGAATAGTCTCTATACAATTAACTGTGCACACCACTCACGAAATGCATCCTATAACACATCAATTGTTTCCAATAAAAGAAAACGTTCATCGGGGCGTGGAACTAAAAACACTTCTATGGCATCTAAGATTGAGACATATTAATCCAAAGAGGATCCAAAGGTTGGTAGAAGACGGTTCACTGGAGTCTCTCCAAGTTGAACAGATTCTAACCTGCGAATCATGTTTGGAGGGTAAAATGACCAAGAGGGCATTCGGAGCCAAGGGGAATAGAGCCAAAGAAGTGTTAGAAATCGTTCACACGGACGTATGTGGTCCAATGTCAACCAAAGCAAGAGGAGGTTATGAGTATTTCATCACTTTTATTGATGACTACTCAAGAATGCGGTTATATTTTCCTTATGAAGCATAAACTCGAGACCTTTGAGAAATTCAAAGAATTTAAGGCTCAAGCTGAGAATCATAGGGAAAAATGTATCATGTCTCTACGATCCGATCGTGGAGGCGAGTACCTCAGCGATGAGTTTTTGAACTACTTGTCAGATGAAGGGATTGTATCCGCCTAATCAGACCTGGAACCCTCTAAACAAAAGCGGGGTTGCAGAGCGAAGAAACAGAACTCTTTTAGAAATGGTTAGATCAATGATGAGTTATGCGGATCTACCCAAGTCGTTCTGGGGTCATGCCTTGGAAACAGCAGCTTACATTCTGAACTTGGTGCCATCCAAATCGGTTCCCAAAACTCCCAAAGAATTGTGGATCGGGCGCAAGCCCGATTTTGAGACACATGAGAATTTGGGGGTGTCCGGCCCCACGTGTTTGACAAGGAAGTTTTAAAATTGGATCCTCGATCGAATTAAGGTTGTTTATAGGATACCCCGAGAGAACAAAATGGTGTATGTTCTATGGTCCTCAAGATCAAAAGGTGGTAATCAAAGACCCACTTTACATTTTGGAAGAAGACTATATGAACGAAAAGAAGACCCAGTATGAGATTACCTTAAATGAGCTAAGGGGCTAACCTCATCGCTAACCGCAGACAAGATGATATACCAAACGACACACTTACACAACCGAACCTCGTCATAGTGGGAGGGTTGTGAGACAGCCCAAAGAGATTCATGGGGATAGGAGAGTCCTCGGACTTGATTCCCGGACAAGATGAATCAGACCCATGGACATACGACGAGGCAATCGAAGACAAGGATGCAGTTTCTTTGCAAACAAACAATGAAAAGCCGAAATGGGTTCTATGGATCATAACAGAAAGTGTGGAGCTAGTCAAACCACTTAATGGGGTCAAACTCATTGGTTGCAAGTGGGTATACAAGAGAAAAAAGAGGACCGGGATGGGAAGGTGGAAACCTTCGGGCAAGGCTTAGGGCGAAAGGTTATACTCGAGAAGAAGGATCGACTATGGGGAAACTTTTTTTTTGCTCAGAGCAATGCTCAAGTCCATCCAATTCTCTTGTCGATTTGTGGGCATCTCGACTTTGAAATCTGGCAAATGGATGTCAAGACGGCTTTCCTTAACGAAAGTCTTGATGAAGAAATCTATATGCAACAACCCCAAGGCTTCATTGAAAAAGGCCAAGAACACCTAGTTTGTAAGCTCATGAAGTCCATTTACGGACTCAAACAAGCATCCAGAGCTTGGAACCAATGTTTTGATCATGTAATAAAAGTCTTATGGGTTTGATCAAAATGAGTTTGAAAGTTGTGTGTACAAAAAATGAGTCGGAACTGCATTGGTATTCTTAGTACTATATCGTGAGCGACATTACGCTCATCGAACGATGTAAAGGTGTTATCGACGTAAGGGCATGGCTTTCAAAAACAGTTTGATATGAAGGACTTAGGGAAGCCGGGCACATCCTTGGGATCAAGATCACTCGAGATAAAAGAAAGGGATGATAGAAGCTTATCGCAGCTTCTTCATATATGATAACCGTCTTGAAGCGATTCAGCATGCAGGATTCCAACAAAGGCTTCGTACCTCTCAGGCATGGAATATATCTATCCAAGGAAATGTTCCCTAAGACACAAAAGGAGATAGATGACATGAAAGACATTCCTTATGCTAAAGCTATCGGAAGCCTTATTTATGCAATGCTGTGCACGAGACCGGATATCTGCTTTGTCGTTGGCATGGTGGCAAGATATCAAAGTAACCCGGGGAAAGAACATTGGATGGCGATTAAAAAACATTCTCAAGTATCCGAAAAAAGAACTCGAGATAGAATGTTGGTTTATCGATCGAGATAGTCTAATCCCATCGGCAACACGGACTCGGATTTCCAATCGGACATAGATTCGTAAACTATCGCCTCGAGTTAGTGTGCTTTCATTTGGGAAGAGTAGCCCTGAAATGGACGAGTGTGAAGTAGAAATGCATCACTGACTCAACCATGGAAGCCGGGTAAGTAGTTGCTTGTGAAGCAGTGAAGGAACCAGTTTGGCTCTAGACCTTCTTAGTGGACTTGGATGGAGTTAAATTTGTCTCAGCAATATTTGCTAGGGGGCGATTTGCAAATTCAAGGGAACCAAGAGTCCACGAGTCAAACAAGCACATGAAGGAAAGAAATCTAGATTTAAAAAATCATTAAGAGAGGAGATGAAGAGGTGGCTAAGATCGCATTGGAGGATAACCTAGCTAACCCTTTCACAAAGTGTCTGCCTCTGGAAACATTCAAGAGACATGTGGGAGGAATGGTTGTCAAGTGCTTAGCCAATCTGCTTTGAGTATAAGTGGGAGACATTATTAGGTTCGTGTAGGTGACATTATATGTCACGTATTAGAAACTACACGAGACATGTTGTAGTATACTTAAAAAGACTTTGAGTATAAGTGGGAGATTGTTGGGATTATCTTTGGAAAGTATGCTTTTACTTTGTATAATCAAACCTGAATTTCGGTCTTATTCTTGAAATAAATTGTTTATCACTGATGCTTTAAATATCATCAAATGTTATATATATTTACTGCATAACTGTTCAATAAATAGTACGTGTTACATTGTAGTTAATTTAGTGATACCAGATCACAGAAGATTAAATTAACAGTTCCTTGTAACCAAAAGTACACCATTTACGACCTAGATGGAAATGAACAATCCATCGTGAAAGGTTGAAGTGTAAGGCTCAGATTGGCTTGTCTTGACCAAGAGATTACACTAGTGCATGTCTAGTGCACTGAATAGGACCTACAGGAGGACAAATTCTTCAGAACTGAACTAGGAAGAATTAGACCTCAGTGGTTCGTTATTTCTTAATCTTCGTCCCTTAAATAGGATCGCGTGTTGTTAGTAATTATTGCTTTGACTTATCACGGGTAGAGAATCAACGAGATTCAATACTTTATATCTTGGGCAATATTATTGGTCACATGCGATTGCTAAGATTTAATACGGAGAATCGTGTGCAAGTACACTTGTTCGATTTACCCCCTTGGGAGGTTCATAAGTTTTATCATACCAAATCTTGCAAGTGGAACTAGTTTCCGGTATGGATAATAATGTTGAACAATTCCTTAACCAAGGACAAAAGATATTAATTAATGGAAAGCTATTTCAGTAGCTTGAATTAATTAATGGGCTAGACAATCTTAAACACGGGAAATAATAACCGGGAGCCATATTGACTGTAATATGGGTTAAGATGGATAGTGTAATATTAATTATGTAGTGGGATTAATTAATATTTATGGGCTTGAATAATATTGTGGCTCAATATTGATAATTCAAGATCCATTGGAAGGTCCAATCTTAATTCTCCTAAAGGCCCATCAAGTAGCCCAACATAAAGTCCAATAACTGAAAAAAGTGTTTAAAAATAAAGTAAATTTTGTTGCTAATTTTCCTCATTAATTTCAAAAAATATAAATAAAAGGGGAGAAAGATTTTCTTTGAATTTTGTTATGGAATGAAGATATGTATTCTTGAAATACAAGATTATCTCATTAAATTCAAGAAATCTCCCACTTGGTTATTTATATGAAGTTTTCGAAAATTTTGAAAGAATAAAGGGAAACTTTCTTGATTTTCTTGAAAAGATAATATGGAAGATATGTATTCTTGTAATACGTATATCTCATAAATTCAAGAAGATCAAATCTTGGAATCTTTATCCTTGTTTTTCGAAAATAACCATAACAAGGGAAGGTGAGATTTTTATGGAATATTTTAATTATGGAGAAAAAAATATATGAGATATATTCAAGATTTCTTGAAGATCAAGAAAAGATTTTTTCCTCCCTATTTCATGTTGAAAAATCGGCCACCACCTCATTATAAATAGGGGATGAATGTATCATCCCCAAGGGAACACGAAAAATTGGTTTTTCGAAAAAATATCAGCGTCGATAAAATATCAAATATTTTAAAACGTCGACAGATTGTGTATTTTCGAAAACGTCAATTGTGAGTGTACAATTCCATGTGCTGGAAAAATTAGTAAATCCACAAAGGTGGTGCAACAAATTTTTATTTTCCCTTTTGTTAATTGTTCTCGAGTTTCCTTCCACCGGATTGACGAGCAAGGACTAGGGAATACTTGGGAAGGCTTTTTGGTGTGTTTTTTTATCGACGAGACCATTGTCACTCCAAGAGGTTAGTTCACGTAAACCCGTAGCAATTTCGCATCCGTAGGATTTATGTGAACTGTTTATATGCATTATTTATTGTTGAATTATTATTTGAATTAATATAGGATTAATTCATGCTAGTAATAATTGTTAGAATTAAATTTGTATTTAAATATTCATTCCGAATAGATCTGTGCAATTAATTCCCCAACAGTTGACTCTTTTTCATAAGTGTTTGCTACTTGGACACATCCTTCAATTTACAACTCGCCCGATTAGGAGGCCAACGACACGGATTGATGGAGTTTCTCGTCTCTTCTTTAAAAAAATTGTAACTAAGTTTTAATATTTCGGTTCAAAACCGACTTTGATTGAGTCACTAACCAAATCTAGAACCATTTGATTATTATGGCTCCAAATATAAAAGGGAAGGTCTCTTGTGAAATATTGTACTCTATTGATATGTACAATACACTATAATTAAACCAATTTTCTTTAAATTTACGGGTCAGAAACGTCACGGGTCGGGCGGGCGCGGGCGTGGGTCGGGCAGGTCAGGATTGTGGGATGTGGGTTGGTGTGGGTGGATGTATATTTATAGAATGATATCTTTATCAAATATGTGTTGTAGCCTAGTAGTTCATGTCTATTATTAATGTATGTGGTCGCAGGTTTGATTCCTATAGAGCATATAATTTTTAATTTTTTTTTATGTGTTACTACATGAAAAAAATGTGATACTTATAGAAACGAAATGTATTACTGCATGAAATAAAAATTATATTATCATTTATCTTAAAAAAATACAGTATCATTCTCCATGTGTTACTGAATGGATAAGTAAGTGTTACTACATTGTTATATTGAAAAATGTAATACAAAAACATTCATAATGTAACACATTGTTGTTCATATAGTAACACATGAGTATTCACTTAGTATTACGACATGTGTACAAAGTTACATATTACTAAAAAAATATGTGTCACTACATGAACAAAAAATATTACTCTATGAAGAAAAATGTGTTGCCACGTAAATAAAATCAGTGCAAACGCAAAACAAAATCTCAACTTGATGTGTTCTGCCAACAAAAAGTTAGAAAGCATTGCATGTTTCCAACAAATAGGAACTGGAAACTAATGAAAATGCCACCAAAATTGAAATAATCAAACACGATTATCAGAATTCCAATCAACACCATAATTATAAACAATCACGATATAAATCCCAAACACCAGCTCTACTAACATCAACTTGATGTATTATCACTAGAGACGCACCGCACGCCGTCAAAACCAGCGAGATCTGATCATGTTTGTTGCGATGAGAGGAAGAGGAAGAAGAAGAAACCTGACCGTCTGTTGATGTACGACGCGAGAAGAAGAAGCCCATTAAACCCGCTAGCAATCTGCCCTAACCTGACCCGTTGTCTGACCAGCGAAAAAATATAAAAAAGCTCAATTAAACTATATCAAGACATATCATCAGATGCAATATCAAGATATAAATTTTTGCCAAAATAAAAATGCTCTTTAAATGAGCTTTTTTTTTTTTTGTGAATTAGCATTATAAGTTATAACGCGCATTCTTTGAATTGGAGAGTTTATGAACGAAAGCAACCCAATTATTTATATGTATATATATAAGCATAATTTCACATCCCCACCAAATATTTTCCAAACCTTGAAACTTCTAAAACCTTGGAAACCGTCCAATTTGACATCTCACAAATTCGCAATGAATTCTTTTTTAATCAATTTGCTATTCCCTGTCCTAGGTCAATTAAAGGATGCTTAGGTCTATAGCATTTTGACTATGATTTTCTTTAGCTTTACCAACCACATACATACTTTTATTTGGCATTAGGTATATGAAATGAATGTTGGTAATTGGTGATGTTACATACTATATGTACCATTGTACGTGTCTCGAATACCTTGTCAGCTGTCTGATGCAATTAAAATGAATCTTGTATGTTGTTGGGGAAGAAAAGATTGAAAGAAAATGAGTTGAGTCGGATGAGTTATACTAACTCAAACTCAAAATATTTATTTTTTTAACACAAAATGTTTGTCATTTATATTAATCTATGTGTATTAAATATTTTATTTCAATTTTACCCTCTAGGCCCATTTTGACAGAGAAAATCACGAAATGGGCTTATTTATTTTAATGCACTTAGGTTGCCATTCCTTGCCCATTTTCTCCAAAAACATGCGTTGGGCTCCTCCTTTTTTTTTAGCCCAATAAAATTCAAAGTCGGCGGCCCATTCTCGGTAAATAGAAATTAGAAAATATTAAGTCGAGGTGATAAAATCATAGGCAGTTAAGCTGGGAGTATAAAATATATAAAGTATCTGATCATTACATCTGTTGCAGATTACAAATTAAGAAACAGAAAATTGAATGAGATTATAATTAATGAAGGAAGCTCTAATTTTACACATCCATATATAGATCAAATTAAAGAATCAGGTTTTGATGGCATTGGGATGGGATGAACGATGAGCGACACCAAATTGTTGTTGGTCTCCGAATTAGGATTTACACCAAAACCATCTTCATAATTCAAGTAGAAGCACAACGACATTCAGACGAGATTAACAACAATTATGGAGATGGTTTTGGTGTTGTTGTGCTTCTACTTGAATTATGGAGATGGTTTTGGTGTGAATCCTAATTCGGAGACCAACAACAATTTGATGTCGTTCATCGTTCATCCCATCCCAATATCATCAACATGAACACAATCAAGAATCCGAATCCTAATTTATAGATGTGCGGAATTAGAACGTCCTTCATTATTTCATTCAAATTTCTGTTAATTTGTAATCTATAACACATATTCTATAAACTCTATTTCATATATTCATCTTCCATCTGCTCCCTTGAGCTTTAGTATCATTTTTACCGTTGAAGTACAATATAAATGTTTCGTATACCAATATTTTTATTAGTACTAATTAAATACATTATTCTTTAATTGCACATTTTTTCCAATGTAGCGCATCATTGTGCTGTGCAACTAAAAAATAAGATATAAAACCGCGTAATTTTAATGCATGTCTTGTACAATACATGATTCAAATTCATGAGTGGAAACTAGACGGATAAGTATGTATGTGGATTGTGTGGGTGTGTTGAGTTTGCAACAGAAGTGTTCGATGAAATTCCTCATACAATTATTCTCTCTTGGAAGCATAGACGAATCTAGGAGGGGCAAAAATAATTGGCAATCGTAGATGGGTTTAGCGACGAATACCCATTGCAAATCGTGATTTGTGAATGACAAAAATCGGTTGTAAATTTGAATATCGAAGAATTTTGCAACGGAATTTAGTCCCATTTCAAATTTACAACGGCATCATCACACATCCGTGGCAAAACCTGTCGTAAATTTGCGACTGGCAACTGCATCATAAATAGTATATTTTTATTTATTTAATTACAGATAGCATTTGCGAAATTCCAAAATTTATTTAATAAACATCTTGATTCTTAAGATAAAATGATAAGAGCCAAAAAGATAATAAATATGGGAAAAGATATTACCATCCATCAAATTAGTTATGACAAAAACTCATGACAAAAACTCACATGTGACGGTCTCATACATGAGACGGAATACAAATTAGTATAAATCATACCCACCCCTCCCAAAATGTTAAAGCGACAATGTCTAAATTATACCCCGTCTCACAGTGAAACCGTCTCACGCAAATGTGACTCATTACTTAATACACTCAAATATACAACATTTTTTAGCTAACACAATTACAAAATGGGTGTATCAAATAATCAGTAGGTGTTAATAGCATGGCCCACAAAATTTAGGACAGACTAAACTATGTATATTCAATAGCATACATATGAAGATGATGAATGAAATATATCATTAGAAAAGAAAAGGAAAAAGAATGATTATCAAGAAGATTGCACAAACCAAATCCTATCTGTACTTGTGAGAAATAATCTGAAGACCACCCATGAATGGCCTCAACGGCTCGGGTACGACAACGGTACCATCTTCTTGCTGATAATTCTCGAGCAAGCAAACGATCATTCTTGGAACGGCGCACGCTGTGGCATTCAGCGTGTGGACGAATTGGGTTGGAGCGTTACTGCCCTTGCCCTTTTTAACCGGGGTTGATGGTTGTGGACGATAACGAATGCCTAACCGCCTGCTTTGATAGTCTGTACAATTAGATGCACTTGATATCTGTCCAACAAATGAAATGCTCTTGAATATGTGATCATGGAACAACTAGTTTAACTCCAGAATCTAATTGAATACACCCACCACGTGGTCAAACTTACTTTAAAAAGTAAAAAATGCCCTCAAATAACTTTACATGCTGAAAAATACCCAGATGTTTTCACTAGGTTAATTCTTCCATTTTTTAAATCGAAAAATATAACAAACATTGGCTTAAATTGGAAAATACAATCTTGAAAAACATAAGGGCATTTTAACATATAAAGTCATTTAAGGTGTATTTTTTACTTTCTAAAGCAAGTTTGACCAAATTGTGGGTGTACTAAGTAATTTGGTGGGTGCAAATAGTGCTACCCTAACCAACAACGTACCTCACCATACCGACCCAATCCAGGCATCCAGGCCTCCACATCAAATTTACGATATGTTGGAGCACCCAAATCCTCGGTTGCCATGTCCAAAGTTCTGGAAAAATGGAGGGAAAAATAAAATGAGTAGGCAATCATGGGACGATATATAGTTTATTTATCAAAAGAGAAAGGCAGATTATATACTTCTCGTTCTCTTTTCTTCTTGTTTTTGTGTTGATGCATTAATAGCTAAGGGCATGTTTAATTCGGGATTCAATTGGAAGGATTTGTGACTTTGAGATCCACATCACATTCTGTTTTCGGTTTCAAATTTTGGATTTCAAAATTCCACTACATTCCCGTCTAAAAAAAAAAGTATAACCCTATTATTTCTCGCCTAATAAAACACACTTTATCGATTTTAATAAAACGACATCAAGCACTCACTCCTACACTAAAATCCCAAAACAAAAACATGTTTTTACTGTTCAAATCCAAGGATTTCAAAATCCAGACTTCCTCGCAGACCATAATCCCATAACAAACACAACCTCAAAAGATGATATAAACACGAATTAAGGAAAGATTATGTACGCACTTGAAATGAAGTCCCAAAGATGAGAAGAGGCCTTCCTCAATCTCAATAAGCTGTTCATGGAAAGAGTTGCTCTCCTCGGGCCTGCATAATACGAACATCTCTACCTTGCTAAATTGGTGGACTCGGTAAAGGCCCCTGCTCCCATCATCACCAATCAATTATCAGATAAAAAACATGAATAATAGGAATCGCACCAGATAAACCATACAAATGGCACAAACATTGGAAAATAATGATTCTAAAAGAAACGTGTTTTGGTCCAGTAACACATCTATTGTCCTATTTTCGTCCCAAAACAGATATTATTTTCGATTTAGTCCCCAGATTTTAAAAGAAAATTCCAATTTTGGTCTAAAATCACTGGAAAATTAAAAACGATATTGTTTTACCTCACGCGAATGTCCAATTTTAGCCCCAAATTAAATCCTCAATGTGACATTCGTGTGACATAAAGCAACACTCTTTTCAATTTTTTAACAACTTTTGGGCCAAACCAGACAAATTTCTTGATATGGGACAAAATCGAAAAAGTAATTTTTTTGGGGACCAAAAAAACTTTTCAACTCTTTACAACCTTGATCAACAAAGAAGTAAAAATTGCAGCAATATGAAAGGTGTGTCACCTAGTTGCAGAGCCAGCAGCACCAGCTTCTGTGCGGAAGCAATGTGAGAAAGCCACATATTTCAAAGGTAGTGATGAGTCAGCAAGTATGGAATCCATATGGATTCCCCCAACTGGAATTTCTGCAGTTCCTATCAGGCACTGATCACTACCTTCGATCGAATAAACCTGCCACGGTTTGTTCCATGTATTATTTCAAATGAAAGCAGCTTTAGTTTATGAAACGGTCATCACTTATCATCTATTAAGCATTACCTGTGTGTTGGTTCCACGGGGTTGGAAACCACATTTCTCTACAACAGAAGATCGAACAATTTCTGGTGTTGTAAGAGGTGTGAAGCCCTTTTTCATGACTTCTGATACAGCCCAGTTTACGAGGGCCATCTCTAACAAAGCTGCTTCGTTCTTCAGGTAGTAGAACTTAGACCCGCTCACCTATAGAATAGATCAAATGAAACATTTTCTAACGATTACGGGGTATTTTGGTAAGTGTTATGATAAGTTCTATATTTTCTAGGAAGGTCCTCGATCATCATATAAACGGCTACATCCAGATTACATTAAAGTGTAGAAACCAACTCATATATATCGAAACCTGGTGGAATGCAATAATTTCTGGTGGGGTAGAAAAACTAGGATAAAAAATTTAACGAAGAAGAACCACCTCGTAAAACCCTTAAAAATCTTTTATAACTCAAATTGCACAGTCATTCTAACGTTATACCGGAATATGTAACAGAAGAAGTTGTTTTATTTATATGTGTGTTCACCAAATGTAGTTACTTTTACTTCCAAAAGATAAGGGTAAGCATGAATTTAATCCTACCAGGGATTTTGAGGACGATATTTTATAAACCTGAAAGACTTAGCATAATGGTGAAATTGATGGCACAATTTTTTTCTTTTTTGTTGGGGGGTTGGGGCAGGGGGGGACACATATGTTCAAAAGTTTGAACCCTCTTTACAAATTTAAAAATAGGATTTCTAAATTCTAACACTCAGCCCCCTTCTAATCCTTCATTTGAACAGATCGATATTAAATAATTTAACACGTGTGGTTTGACAGAGTACCTCTGCAGCAGAATCAAAGTCAAACAAATCCAAGTCTTTTCCCAGCTGGACATGATCCTTTATTACATATCCAAACTCACGAGGTTTACCAACCTATGTAAAATCGGGAGAGGAGTGAGAAGAAAAAGGCGAAGAATATAAGGTTGAAGGCAGAGAGGCAATAAAGCATTACCGTTTTTCTCACAGTAGAAGACTCTTCTCCACCAACAGGGACATCTGGATGCGTCATATTTGGCACACATTGTGCTTCCTGTTGCAGCTCGTCTGTAACTTTTAGAAGGTCTTCTTCCAAGGAGGCAAGACTGTCCTTGAGACTTTTACCTGGATAAAGCAAACTTAGAACGACCAACGAGATTGTGAATACCAGATTACAGGTAAGACATGTACAAACATGTAAGTATATGTATATATCTCTCACCTTCTTCAATGAGTTTTTGACGCTCAGAGGGTTCTAATTTTGCCTTCATCTTGTTTGCAACTGCATTTCTCTCTCCGCGAAGCCTTTCGACTTCCTGCAATCTGTGAGGAACAATTAGTAACCAAATCTAGCCCATCACAATATTATTCAATACTAGTATTTTAACATCTGTCATTTTTGATAATTTGGTACCAATTTATCCAGAGACCAGGAACTTACACAATGTTACTACAAGGGGCAAATCTAAAACCTACTCATCTTACAATTATTGAAACATAAAGAGAACAGAAAGTCTCATAACTTATTTTACTGAACAGTTGTTATGGTATAGCATAAACAAGTAACACAACAATTTCTCAAAAGAACGAGATTCTTAAGTGTCTCAAAGCCAGCTATAGGAAGATGACCAGTGAACCAGATAAGCATCACTACATTAGTACGCGTGAAGATATACGAAACTAGCATCTCGAACTAAGTATTTGCTTATGATGTGCCTTAATAAGCTAAAGGTCTCATCCATAGTAACATCTTATCATGACAAATTCTAAAAAGAAATCAGCAAATCAATTGTCACCACTATCATCACATATGTAAATGAACTGACCAAAGAGCACAATTACTTCATCGCAGCAATACAAAATAGATTATGGGCCGTTTATTTTGGGGTAATGGAAGGGAGTAATGGGAATTATTCCCATTAATATTGCTTGGTAGTTTTGATACCCCGTAATGGGAATAGAAGAAAGTAATTGATTACCCAACTTCCATTACATAATTCCACTCTTACTCAACCCTCCTCAAATAATACCTATTGTTGATGTTCTAACCAAGCAATAACAATACAATCAATAACCCTACAGTGATTGACCCATCAAATGATACCCATAACCATTACCATTCCCAAGTAGTACCAAGCGGGCTCTAACTCTTTGTCATGCGATTAAAACCATCATTAATTATTAATGGTCTAATAGCTCATTCTTCATATCAACAGGTTCTTCAGAGAAGAATTAATCACTGACAAATTAATACAATATTCGAAAATTCCAACAGAAAAGCGCATTACAAACAAATTAACTACTGATAGGCCAAAACTAGAACCTGACCTTCTGAACATTCAACAATTTATCATAAAGCTCAAGAACAGCTTCCAAATTAGCATTGGAATTACGATTCTTGATGTTTGCAGCAACATCCGCTTTGTTATCCCTTATCCATTTAAAATCAATGGCCGCTCTCCATTGAGGCGCCTTCTCTACTACAAGGGCAAATACCATTCAGTAATTGATAATAAATGAAACCCACAAAAGGAAATAATCAGGAGTTCATAAAGATTGCACCTTTATTCTCATCTGGGTCCGCATCGGTGGCGGGTGGAGGAGCGGCGGTGGAAAGGGATGCGACGAGGAGCGGCGAAGGGCGGCGGCGGCAGCGATATACGGAGGGGAGACGGGCTGAGGAAGTTGGGAGATTGAAGGGCTTGAAAATGGGAGACGGAGAAAGCTTAAAGTTGCAGGATTGTGTTCCCATGGCTGCTGCTTCTGGTTGGTTGTGTTATCCTACCATGGGTTTTGTTTTGTGTTGAGAATTTTTAAGATGATGACAACTAGATTGAGTATATACCAAACTACAATTAAACCTCGTTAAATTAATACTCGATAAATTAATAACCTTGTTAAAATTAATAATTTGAAGGTCTCGATATAAATTTGGGACTAATCAATAAAAATTATAAGATAATAATTTTTTTGAAATTCCAAACAGATATATATATTGATAAAATTTAAACTATAAATTAATAATTATTAAAAATAATTCATATACATATATACGATACACTTGAATATTCTAAGATAACTTAATAAAATAAGAATCTCATCAGAACTTGATTTTTTTCGAACTTCAAATCTATGTTGATCTCATCTTTAAATCTCCTTATCACCACCAAATAGTTGTGGCGTTGTTTTTTCGATCAAGAACAAAAAGTTATGAAGAGTTGTTGATTCTTGCAATGCTTCTTTTGTGTGTGATTTACCAAGATTCCAATGGATAAATATATAGTCGCCGATTTCTATCAATGATTCAACGTACAAATGTTAATCCAATGAACCATATTTTTTATATTTTCCAAAACCAATTAATTTAAAAAAAATGTCATTCCAACTTCCACGTGAGTTTGTATTCATGGAATTTATTAAGACATTTGTATTTTAATTTAATTTTCATCAATAACTACGATGTATACTTAAAGTTATTCAAAAAAATTTTTAACTTTGAAGGTTAATCACAAGATATATCGTTAAAAACATCTTTAAATTAATAAATTATTAATTTATCGATATAATAATATCTCTATAAATTAATAAAATCCTTCGGCCCCAAAATTATTAATTCATAGAGGTTTTACTGTACATTATTGCTATAAGCATACCGAAACGGTAAAAAAAAAAAAAAAAAAAAAAAAGAAAGAGCTTAAATTACTTTTTTTGACTGAAAATAAACCCTATGTCTCAAATTGAATGATAAAACTTTTGGATCATGTTATGACTGTAGCCGCCACATGATATAACAAAGGGATATCGTGCCGCCACATGATATAACAAAGGGCCCATGATGCCCATGATTTTTTTTTTTAATTTGAAAATTTCAGTTTTGTAAACGACAAATGCAATATTAAACGAATAGTGTTGAACAATTAAGTAAGTTAGTGAAACACAATTAATATTGAAAATTAGAATCATAATTAACTTAAACAAATGGTACATAACAATTGAGTAAGCTAATGAAACACAATTAATACTGAAAATTAGAACCATATCTAGCAGCACATCGCGGTCTATCCGCATTGTGCAACATATTATATTGATCTATCCAGTATTTAAATTGTATATCTAAACCATTTGAGGATGAGTGATGATAGTCCTTCTAGAAGCAAGGTATCGGCAGTACTAGATGATCACCCGGTTCCATATGCAACTAAATTATAGTTCAAAAATTATAGTTATGTTAAATAAAACACATAATAAAAAAAATAGTAAAATAACATATAGTTTATCTTACCAAAATTCAATGGTTATTGTTGTCCACGTTCCCTAACACCTGGTCAGAGGTCCTCAAGTTCGATCCAAGGTTGCAGGAAGACAAGTATATTCGTCAATGTCATTGAATGACATTAAAATAACAGTATATGTCGTTGCAACCACGTGCCCACATTCAGGTAATGTCATCCATTTATCAGGTGGGGTTGGACCATCGAAGTGAGAAATTATTTAGTCTAATTCAGAAAGGGTTGTAAGACCACCTATAATATTATGGTATGATTGTGATCTTCTTCTTAGATCATCTATTAGGTCCCTTCTTACCCTAACCCATCCGTCCTTGCTTCCGTGGATTGCTAGTGCAACAACTCTGAATCCGTAATTTCCATCTCTAAGCACATTCATGCATTGATGAATATAGTTTTTCATATAGGGAGGAAACTGGTCCTCCACCACAGAACCTAGAAATTAAAACGAACAGTTATTTCTTTTCTTAAAATTACTTTTGATACTTTTTTTAACCTTATTATTGGTTTTTTACAGCACCATAAATAATAATGTCAACGTCACCAGTTAATGCCTCAAACATTCTGAATCACTCCTTGATGAGCAGAAGATTTTTCCTTATTATAGAAGACACGATTAATTTTTCAATTGTTAGTTCCTGTTCTATAATTTTTATCAACGTTAACATTAAATTTTTGAAATTTGTGATGATTAAACTGTTGGGGTTATACTGAAAAGTATATTTTTTACTTTGTATAACCAAACCGAATTTCTTATTTATTTACTGAAATAAATTATTTATCATTGTTGCACTAAATATGAATGAATGTTATATATATTTATTGCAAACCCGTTCGATAAGAAAATACGTATTACGTTGAAGTTAATTTGGTGATACCAGATCACAGGAGATCAAATTAACAGTTCTCGTGATTAAGTACAAATTCACAACCCAGATGGAAATGAACAATCCATCATGAACGGTTGAAGTGTAAAACTCAGATTGACTTGTCTTGACCAAGAGAATTACATTAGTGCATGACGATGCGCTGAATAGGACCTACAGGAGGATAAATTCTTCGGTACTGAATATACAAGAATTAGACCTCAGTGGTGCGTTATTTCTTAATCTCCGTTCTTAATAACTATTGCTTTGACTTATGATGGGAAGAGAATCATTGTGATTCAATACATTATATCTCGGGCAATATTACTAGTTACACGACGATCGCTAAGATTTAATACGGAGAATCGTGTGCAAGCACGTCTTTCTTGATTTGTCCCCTTGTTGGGCTCAGAATCTTTATCATACTAAATCTTGCAAGTGAAAATTTATTTCCGGTATGGATAATAATGTTGAAGCTGTCTTTACTCCAAGGACAAATATATTAATTAATATAAAGTTTGTTCAGTGGCTTAATTAATTAGTGGACTAAGATAATCTTAAACACGGAAAATAATGACCGGGAGCCATATTATTGTGAAGTCGTAATGTGGGTTAAAATGGATAGTTCAATATTAATTTTATAGTGGAGTAAATTAATATTAATGGGCTTGAATAATATTTTGGCTAAATATTATAGTTTCATAGTCCATTGGAGGTCCAATCTTAATTCTCCTAAAGACACCTCAAATAGCCCAAATTAAAGTCCAATTAATGAAAAGGAGGAGAAAATATTATTGCCTATTTTTCCTAATTATTTTCGAAAGATATGAGTAGGAGAGAGAAGATTTTCTTGAAAAGATTTTATGGAATAAGTATTCTTGAGATACAAGTTTATCCCATAAATTCAAGAAAAGTCAAAGATATTTTTTCTTCCTATTTCATTGAAATTTTCGAAAATAATGCAAGGCAGGAATGAGGAGAAGATTTTGTTAGGAGATATTTTGGGAAATAGAATATATTGGATATATTCTAGATTGTATCTTGAGGAAGAAGCAAGGAAATTTCTCAATGACCCAACTAGGTCAAATTTTCGTCCCCCCCCTTGCTCTATAAATAGGGGATGAATTTTTTATCCCCAATTGCAATTCCATGTGTTGGAAAAATTAAAAATTATCAAAGGTGGTGGCAAAAATATTTTTATTTTCTCCTTTAAATTAAAATCGTTCGTTGAGAATCATTCCACCGGATTACGTTCATGGACGTGGGACATATTTGAGAAGACACTTTGGGTTGATCCATCGTCTCAACGGTTGTCTCTACGAGAGGTTAGTATTTACGTAACTCCTAGATTCTGCATGCTTAGGATTTATGTGGATTACTTGTACGCATATTGCTTAATTACTTGTTTAATTATTATGTTGAATTGATTTAAGATTAAGTCATGCTATTAATTAATTGATTAATTTAAATATGTATTTAAATTCATCTCGAATAGATTCGGATATCCCTAATTTTCCAACATAAACCTATTTATATTATAAAATATGCAGAGGATTCCCCACGAATTCATTCATCGTTTTGGTCCTCATCTTAGATGGAGTTGTAAGTTAAAACCAAGTCAAAATTGCATGCATATCTCGGTGTGACATGACCAGTCGGGCACATGTGTTGACACATGGACAGATATATCATGCAGTCAACACGATTATTCTAATTTGATGAATTTGTTAATCTGATTTTGTTTTGTATATTGCATGGTTTCTTCTTTTATATTCATAGTGTTGGGGTTATACTGGAAAATATATTTTTTACTTTGTATAATCAGATTGAATTTCTGTTATTTGCTGGAATAAATTATTTATCACTGTTGTTTTAAATATTATTGAATGTTACATATATTTACTGCATAATTGTTCAATAATTAGTATGTATTACATTGTAGTTAATTTAGTGTTACCAGATCACAGAAGATTAAATTAATAGTCCCTTGTAACTAAAAGTACATAATTCACAACCTAGATGAAAATGAACAATCCATCGTGAAAGGTTGAAGTGTAAGGCTCAGATTGACTTGTCTTGACCAATATATTGTACTAGTGCATATGATGCGCTGGAGAGGACCTACAAGAGGATAAATTCTTCAGTACTAAATATAGAAGAATTAGACCTCAGTGGTTAGTTATTTCTTAATCACCGTCCCTTAAATAGGATCGTGTGGAATTAATAACTATTGTTTTGACTTATGATGGGTAGAGAATCAATGTGATTCAATACTTTGTATCTTGGACAATATTATTAGTTGCATGACGATTGCTAAGATTTAATACGGAGAATAGGTGTGCAAGTGCGTCTTGTTTGATTTGTCCCATTGGGAGGCTCAAAAGTTTTATCATACTAAATCTTGCAAGTGGAATTAGTTTCCGGTTTGGATAATAATGTTGAGTCGTTCCTGAACCAAGGAAAAAAATATTAATTAATGTGAATCTATTTCAGTGGCTTAAATTAATTAATGGGCTGGATAATCTTAAACACGGAAAATAATAACTGGGAACCATATTAACTGTAATATGGGTTAAGATAGATGCAATATTAATTATGTAGTGGATTAATTAATATTTATGGGCTTGAATAATATTGTGGCTCAATATTGGAAATTCAAGGTCCATTAGAAGGTCCAATTTTAATTCTCCTAAAGGCTCCTCAAGAAAGCTCAAAGATAAAGTCCAATAACTGAAAAAAGTGTTTAAAATAAAATAAAATATTGTTGCTTATTTTTCTTGTATTTTTCGAAAATAAATAAATTAAAGAGGGAGAAAGATTTTCTTTGAATTTTGTTATGGAATGAGGATAAGTATTCTTGGAATACAAGTTTATCTCATTAAATTCAAGAAAACTCCCACTTGGCTATTTATTTGTGATTTTCGAAAATTATGAGTAAAATAAGGAAGAAAAGATTTTCTTGATTAAAGATATTATGGAAGATATGTATTCTTGGAATATAAGAATATCTCATAAATTCAAGAAGATCTCAATCTTGAAAATCTTGGCCCTTATTTTCGAAAATATCCATAACAAGAGGAGATGGGATTTTGTGGAATATTTTAAATATGGAGAAAAGAATATATGAGAAATATTCAAGATTTCTTGGAGATCAAGAAAAAAAATTTTCCCATTTTATTCCTCATCAAAATTTCGACCACCACCCCTTAGTATAAATAGGGGATGAATTTTTCATCCACAGTGCAATTCCATGTGTTGAAAAAAATTAGAAATACACAAAGGTGGTGCAACATAATTTTATTTTTCCTTTTGTTAACTGTTCGCTAGCATCCTTCCACCGGATTGTTGAACAAGGACGAGGGAATACTTGAGAAGACTCTTTGGGTTTGTTCGTGTGAACGGGATATTCATCTTCTTAACGGTTGTCACTCCGAGAGGTTAGTTCACGTAAATTCCTAGTAATTTTGCATGCGTAGGATTTATGTGACGAATTTGTATGCATAATTTGTTGTTAAATTATTATTTGAATTAATATAGGATATATTCATGCTAGTAATAATTGTTAGAATTAAATTTGTATTTAAATATTCACTCAGAATAGATCCGGACAATTAATTCCCCAACACATAGGGCTTCTAATATTTGATGTATATTGCAGGGAATATTGAGAAAATTACTTTGAGTTTTGAATTTGTTATAAATGTTTATTGAAATTGTGTAACTAAATTGATAATTTTGTAGGGAGTATTGATGTAAGTAATTTGAGTTTTACATGGTTTGTGAATGTTTATTGTAATTGTGATGATGAAAAATGTCACTCCAACTAAAGATCAAATGTTTATTGTAATTGTGATGATGAAAAATGTCACTCCAACTAAAGATCAATGAAGTTGATATAATATAGATACTTTTCTAATAATGAACTCCTAAGTAGTAACTATACACAATTTACAAGTGAAAGCTTCAAGAATGAGATAAAGCTTAATGGTGGCTGTCAAAATTTTTCCACTGAATATTGGTCAGTAATGAATAATGTGCACATTTGCTAAAATATTTGTTGTTGTACTTTTGTTCAAAGAAAACTCATAGTCTCTCTAATATTTTTTTAAAAAAAAAAACAGAGAGTATATGATAATATTGTTTGTTGTTAGAAAAAATGTTGTGTTTTTTTCTTATGAATTTTAAATTATTAGAAAAATCTATATAATTATTTTCCAAAAATTTAATAATTATCTTTGTTCAAAAGATTATCTAACTTCAGCCAAATATTTATTATACAAAATTTCTGAAAAAAAAATTAATTGTTTGAAGAACTTTAAAGATTTATATCTTATCTTATTTTTGTAAGATTTGCAATATATATGCTTTCCAAAAATTTATCATAAATCTATTACTTATCTTAATAAGTATCAAAATTTAGCCAAATATATATTACAAAATCTCTTAATAATCTAATTGTTTGAAGGAGAGCTGTAGTTAATCTTATCTATGCAACAATTGCTAATATTTGTCATAATTTTTTTTTTATATTAAACAATACTAAATATGTATAATTGTGAAGGAAACATTCAAGTCCATACAATTGAAATTTGAATTTATGAGTTTGGATGACACAAAGCCACAGACTACAAAAGAAGCACAAAAATTAATAGGTGCGAGTATTCATACCCTCATATTATTTATTTCTAATTATTATAAGATATAATTTAGTGTAATTTAATTAATTATATTGATTAAATGTTTGAATAATATTGTAAATTTTTTGTACAATCCCGCGAAATTCGCGGGGTTACGTACTAATATCCCTTATCAACTAAAGATGAATCGCCCCTAATTCATGTGGTGACTTTATTCAAAATCTCTGATTTTTTATCAAAAGATATTTATGATATTATTATTAGTTTTTTAATTTTTTAATCTCAGTAATTCATTATTTAATTTTGATCTCTATCTTCCATTTATCTCTTATATATTAATTATGAATCACCCCCTATTCATTTGGTTGTTATACTTCAAATCTTTTGGATTTTTATGAGAATTTATTTATGATATTATTAATAATATAATTTTTAATTCCTAATATTGTTTTTTTAAATTTAATCCATGTCAGTAAATTTGTAGAATAATTAATATAAATATTCTTTTTTCTTTTAAATTTTTAATCTCTATCTAAGGAATTTTTTGTAGAATAGCATTTTAATATTAAATATTCTAAGACAATTCATTTTTATCATTCCATAATTTATTAACTTATCCCCCTCTTATTCTTTTTTAAACATTTTTATCCCGATATATAGCGAGAATGAAAATAGTTTTTATATCATTAATTTTAAGTTAAATATTTTAAATATTTAATTAATTTAATTAATTCAATTATAATCATAATTTTTATTTTCTAATATTGTATGAAGTTTTTCGGTTAGAGGTTTCTGAAAGACATCGGTTCAATTTTTAAATACGGTTAATTCAATTTTATTATTTTTATTATTTATTAAATCACTTTTTTTATTTTTTATTATAAACATCTCTATATAATGTTATTGTTTTTTCTCAAAATTTTCTCTCAAATAAATTCTAAGTCATTAATTTCATTTAATCTCTTTATCGTATACATATTGTGTGGAATTAATCCACAAAATCATCTTTTTCCAAATCTATTTATTTATTTTTTAAGATTTATAAGTTATAAATTTATAATTTTAATATTTTATGAATAAATATTTATTTTTTAATTAACAAAAATATAAAAAGAAATTCATAAATTAATATAACGGTTAATCATAATTTTTATTTAATCACCGGTTCGGTTATAATATTGTATGTCTATATTTTCATTCATTTCTTATTCTAAATTACTCCCTCTCATTCTTCCTAATGTCTTTTTAGTCTACTAGAATATTTATATAATAAATATTGTTTTGATATTTTCTCTCTTCATTATATCATATATACCCAAAATAATTAATTTTTATGGTCATTTAAATTTTCTTATGGCAATATTAACCTTAAATTTTTATAATTGAATATTTCTAACAATAATTACTATTGACTGAAAAAATTATTCACACAACACATTTATTATTGCTAGGGTTTGATTGAAGCTGATCTTCGATTTGCTTGAATCAGGCGGTGATGGAGCCCAAAAAGAAAAAGAAAAAAAAAAGCTGCTTCCAAAGAATTCGCCAGTAATTTCCCGTTCTTATATATATATATATATTTGTAGATGTACTTAATTATATCATCAGTTCCCAAGTATGTTTTGATGCAACTATTTTCTTTGGGTCATAGGATTAACTGCTCCAGATCTGAAAAATATCTATGAATTTTAAGGTCTTTTGATTTTTTGAGTTTTTCATCTCGGCAAAACTGAGTCCCTTTGAACTTTAATGTGTTTAGCTTGAAATTTGATGTTATGTAATTTCTGAAATTTGTTTCTTATTTATGATACCTGCAACTTGAATATTAATAGACTTATTAATCTTGTAAAAAAAAAAAAGACTTATTTATTAATAATGAAATAGTTATAAACATAAAAAAAAAAAAAGCAAGATTGATGCAGGACCCTTTTTTTTACAAGCCTTTGAAAGCATATCGTTTCTTATTGGGAAAAGCTTCTTTCTTTTAATTCTTTTAGTTAAAAATATCGGTTTTTTTTTTTGTTTTTCTGTATATAAGATATTAATCACTTATAAGCATCATATGATTGATTTTTCATTTTATTTTCTTGTACTCACTTTTGATTCTCATGTTAGTTTGATTGGTTTGGGAAGAATAGGAAAAATAAAAATGGCACAGGAACTTCCAACGAGGTATGGACTCACTTACACCCCTACTTTTGATCACAATTGCTAAATCTACACACATCTAAAAAGATGTGTGACATTTGTGTGTGTGTCAGCCGTGTCCCCGTGGTCAAGACGCGAGAGAATCTACAGCGTGTAAGCGCCACGAACAATTATTATTATTTTTTCGATTTTTTAAAATTAAATTTGAATTAATTTATAATTTATTAATTATAATTAATCACATAATAATTAAAAGTATTAATTGACACCCCCTTCGTCCCATAATAACGTACACATTTACTGTTTTCATGTGTTTTTACTAGCGAATTTTTTAAATAATTTAAATACATAAATTATTTAGTTATAAAGTAAGTATTGGTTACAAATCAGAATTCTTCCATGTCAACCTACTTGTCTCAGTATCTTGAGGATTTAAATAACATCATGATATATGATTGGTGTAAATTGGTTATTGAATAGCATAATCAGATGATGACCAGTGGATCTATAAGATCGGGTGGATGTACAACACTCCTACCTGTAAGTTTTTATTGTTGTTAATTATACCTATTTATAATACTCTGCTCGTAAGATGTAAATAAATTTATCTATTCCAATTTGTAGAATGCTTTAGCAGGTTTAATAAATATGGTTTCAAGATGTTTGATGTTAGCTATTCAGAAACAAAGCATGCACTTTAACTGTCTGACATTGAATAGGATCTAAAATGCAGTTCAAATTATTGTATTACATGATAAAATTTCCCTAAGCTAGACGAATGGGAGTGGAGATGATTTCCCCCTAACTTTGCATTTGGGCAAATTGATCATGATGTAGAGAGTAGACACCTAAATATTACACCAGCTATAATGGTAACTTGAATATTTGATAATGAATATTCTGTTAAGTGAAACTTCATATGATGTATACTTGGCTAGACAGGTATTTTTTATATAATGGTTTTCATATCGAACTTACTGCATGTTAATCTTGGTACAAGTATTTAATTTGTATTTAAATTCTCTGCTGCAGTAGATTAATTATACCCAATTAAGTATTTTATTTGTGTATTCCTTCTAAAGTAGCAAGTCAATGATCAAATTAAGTGTGTTTTCAGCCGTCTGCACTATGATAGTTGGAGCTACGCGGGATCACAACCTAATTGTTGCTGTCGTAGGAAAAGGTCATATTGTGGGGATGATGAAGCACATTCAAGTAATCTTAAGTTGTGATTGTGATTTGAGTAAATAACTGATTTAAATTTAACATGCTTCACCTTATTGTTTATCTATGGTGAAATATTTGTGATTTGACTTGAGATTGATGTAGTGGTTGTATTATAGGAAAAGAAATGGGGTAACAACTGTTTAACATGCACTATTTATGTCCAAGCCCGAGCCTTCTGAATTCACCTTCTACTTTTAGAAAACTGTTACACTACAAAAAAATACTAGTTTAACGAGGGATATTAACGAGGGTAAAAGAACCCTCAGTATTTAACGAGGGATAAAATGTACGAGGGTTTTAATGAGGGTACCACCCTCGTCACATTTAATGAGGGCAAATACCCTTGGTAAAACGCTCGGCGCGTTAAACGAGGGCTGACTACCCTCAGCATTTTCAAGGAGCACAGTCAACGAGGGCGACAGTGAGGGCGATTGGCCCTCGCCAATTCCAAGTCCCCGTGACTGGCCCTGACACATTGACTGCGTCGGTTCCCGAGGGCACCTGCCCTCTTTAAGACGCTCGCCCAACTATATATACATGCCTCGCCCCTCATTCTTCATTTCAGTTTCGGCTTTGGGGAGGCGAAAATTAGGAAAGAAATTCACCCACTGGTTTTATTTCGTCCGGATTATTTACGGTAAGTATTAGTTATTTTATTATTTAGTATTAGTTATTTTATTATTTAGTATTAGTTGTTTTAATATTGTTTAGTATTAGAATATTGCGTATTTAGTATTACTTTTTTATGTATCTAGCTAGTATTAGTTGTATTAGCTTAAATTATAATTTAATTTAGTTTAATTTAATTTGCATGGTAATTGTATTCGTGGTATTAGTTGTATTTTGTTGTATGATAAATGTATCTAATATTAGTTGTATTTAGCTTAATTTAATTTGCATGATAATTGTATATTTTAAGTATATTTTAATTAGCTTAATTGTGTAGTTGTTTAGTGTATATATATTATTTGTGATGTATATTTTAGCTTAATTTAATAATAGTTTAATTGATCTTATTTGTGTATATATAGTATTAGTTAGTTGTTTAATTATTTAGTATTATTTAATATATTAATTATGTTGGACGTTGGAGTGGAGTGATTGATGTTGATGAATGTTGGTTATTGCTTGTTGTAGAACATGTGTGTTCTGACTTGATTGATTTTAAGTAATTAAGTCGAAAATTGATGCACGTAGGATCTTGATTAATTGGGAAATACAATAAAATAAGACGAAATTTTGCAGAAATTTTTAGGAAATATTAATTATTAATTAGGCTTTTGAATACTAATTAATTTGTAAATATTTGAAATAAATAATTGATATGGATTATTCCACCCGTTTATGTTGGATGTATGGTCCTAGATCGATTAATGGCAATATATCTCCCGAATTCTACACTGGACTTGAATCTTTTATAGATTTCGCCACTAGTAATGGGATGATTTAGGGAAAGATTAGGTGTCCCTGCAACAAATTTAGATGTCGGAACAATAATACGTATCATGAACCTGATGAGGTGAGAGCACCTTTGTATAGAAATGAGTTCATGCCCAATTATTGCAATTGGATTTATCACGGTGAGGAAATGTGGGGTCATGATTACAATGATCATCTGTCTGCGTCGACTTCACACGGGCCGATTGACGAGACTTTTGCATCTAGCTCATACCACGATATGATGACGGACTTAACCTCTGGTCCCCACTTAAATGTGGGTGATTAGGCCCCTAATGAGGAACCTCCTAATGAGCATGCTACACATTTTTATAACATGCTTCGTGCAGTGAATCAGGATATAATGTCTGGTTGCGAATCGCATTCACAGTTGTCATACAATGCCCTATTGCTGAACATTAAAACTGAAAACAGACTGTCTGAAAGGGGCTATAATCAAATGGTTGATGCGATTCGTGTTCTTTGTCCGAATAGCCTCGTGCTCAAGAAATTTTTTGATAGCAAACAACTGATGAGTGAGATGGGTCTTCCAGTGGAGAGGATTCATTGTTGTCCACAGAATTGCATGTTATATTGGGGTGCAGATGGCGAACTTGAAAGTTGTAAGTTTTGCAATCGGCCACTGTTCAAAACTGCTAGACGTAATGTGAATGAGCGATTGAAAAAGAACTGTCCTTTTAAGGAGATGTTCTATTTTCCCATCATCCCTCGTCTGCAAAGGTTGTATCAGTCTAATGCTATTGCGAAGGATATGACATGGCCTGCACATTGCTCGAACGACCACTCCGGTGTCATGCGTCACCCTGCAGACTCACATACTTGGAAACACTTGGACCAGTCACATCTTGATTTTGCTTCAAAAATTCGGAACGTGAGGTTGGGCTTGAGCACTGACGGTTTTCAACCGTTTGGGGCGCATGGAAAACATTATTCATCATGGCCAGTGATAGTGACACCGTACAATCTACCCTCGTGGTTGTGCATGAAGGATCAATTCATATTTCTTACGGTTCTAGTGCCCTGTCCAAAGAATTCAAAAGATAAATTGGACGTATTTTTGCAACCACTGATCCGTGATTTGATGTTTTTATGGGAACATGGAGTGGTAACGTACGATGTTGCTACAAAGCAGAATTTTATGATGCAGGCTGCATTAATCTGGATCATCAGTGACTTTCCAGCTTACTCGATGTTGTCTGGATGGAGCACAGCTAGAAGACTTGCTTGTCCACACTGTGCAGATTACACTGATGCTTTTAGTCTGCAACATAGTCGCAAACAGTTGTGGTTTGACAACCATCGTAAGTTCTTAGGTATACGTCATCCATACCGAAGGAACAAGAATGCATTCATAAAGAATGTAGTAGTTGATGATGATCCACCTCCCATCTTGACAGGTGATCAGATCCTCCAACAAATTGATTGGATTGACTTGAAGAAAGTAACAAAGTTGGGTGCTGATGATCACAACAAAGGTTTACAATGTGGTTGGAAGAAGAAAAATGTTTTCTGAAATTTCCCGTATTGGAGCTCGTTGTTGATCCGACACAATTTGGATGTGATGCACATTGGAAAAAATGTGTTTGATAATTTGTTCTACACAGTGATGAATGTCAAAGGGAAAACAAAGGACACAACGAAATTGAGGGATGAACTTAATGAATATTATCGCCGACAATCGTTGCAGAAATGTGCACACACAGGAAAGTACCCCAAAGTTAGTTATTCCCTTGATAAGAAGCAAAAATACATGGTTTGCAAATGGGTAGATGAGTTGAAATTTCCCGATGACCACGTGTCCAACTTGTCTCGGTGCGTAAACTGGTCAAAATTAAAGATGTTTGGGATGAAGAGTCATGATTGTCACATATTTATGCAGAGATTACTCCCAATTGCTTTTCGTGAGATTCTGTCGATTAAGGTTTGACAAGCCATCACTGAAATCAATTTGTTCTTTAAGGAGTTAACATCGAAGACCATTACTGTAGAAAACATGACTCGGTTGGACAATGATATCCCAGTGATCTTGTGCAAGTTGGAACGTATATTTCCACAAAACTTCTTTAATTCGGTGGAGCATCTTTCTGTCCATCTTGCATATGAAGCAAAAATTGTTGGTCAACATAGATGGATGTATCCATTTGAGAGGTACGTATAATCTAATTGACTCATTCAATTATTTGATAAAAAAAAAAATACAATTTACACAATAGCCATTCAATTGAATTAGGTATCTTCACAACTTAAGTTAAGTGTGGGTAACAAGACACATGTGGAAGCTTCAATTGCAAATGCCTATTTAACAAAAAAAGCATCAATGTTTTGTTCCTATTACTTTGAGGAACATGTGCTGACGAGGAAACACAATAGACCTTGCAATATACCTCGTGAAGTACCACGATCAGTGGGAGGTAAACTCTCGATATTTGTGCCTCCAGGCAGTACACTTGGAAAGAAGGGTAGAAGACAAATTGTAGACTTGGAGAAGTGAATAACTCATATGTACATGCTACTAAATTGCAACGAGGTGCAACCGTATATTAAGTAAGTGAATTAATTCTATATTAATTTGATTTGATATTTACAACCACAATTTCTCATCGAAATTTACAATTGTAGTGTGTGTTTCGAGTAACTACATACAGTTCAATCGAATCTATTGAATGCTGAAAAAGATGAATTTCTTCAACAACAATTCACATTGTGGTTTGATCAACTTGTAAGTGATCTAGCGATTATATATATATATATATATATATATATATATATATATATATATATATATATATATATAGTACAGTATTCTAATAATTAAGTATTTCGTCAATAATATATAGGTGAGGATACATCGTATTCAGGATGAGTCTATATGCGATCTTTCGGGCGGTTCTCTTAGTAGTGTCACCACGTACCCTGGATATTACGTTAATGGATTCAAATTTCACACATGAGCTTATGGTGCATCTAAGGCCACTATGAACAGTGGAGTTTGTATTAAGGGAAAAAACTGTGATTCAAATGAAAATGATTTCTACGGGATACTCGAGGATGCTGTGGTGTTGGAATATCTCGGATTTACCGAAAGAAAAATAGTTTTGTTCAAGTGTGAGTGGTTTGATCCAATTGTGCCAGTGGGAACAAGAATACATCCCAATTATAAGCTTGTGGACATTAATTCAAGAGGACGATACGATCATTTTGATCCATTGTGCTAGCAAGTCAAGTCAGTCAAGTTTATTATTGCAAGTACCACGGGTCTGTGCGGGCCGAGATTGGTGGACTGTTTGCACAACAAAACCGAGATTCTTTGTGGAAATCGATAGAAATACCGCACCAGAGCTTTCCCCAGTCCAAGAGGATGACATATCATCCCAAATGAATGTGCAAATAGAAGATGATCCTGTCGTTTTGGCAGATTTGAACGGTGCAGTACTTGAGGAAGAAGAAGGGGAAGAGAAAGGGGATGAAGAAGAGGAAGGGGATGAGGAAGAGGAAGATAGAGATCATAATTCTGATTCAGAAGATAATTGATGAAACTAATTAATATATTTGTTATGTACACTTGTTTTTAATTATTGATATTGATGAAGATGATATATATATATGTTGTGAAATTAATTGTTTTAATTAATGTATAGATGATGTATGTATTTGTTTTAATCATCCATATTATAATATTTAATTTATTTAACCCATGTTACAGATGATCGACAACAGATGTATACGAAAGACGCTCAGCAGACGTCTATTCGGGAGATCCAGTGGATTAGAGTTGAATTCCCGCGAAAATAATGAAGATGAAGAGCAGAATCGGGTACCGATACCCGATGTCAAGACGACGAGTACTACTAAAGATGACCACCGTGATGAATCAACTGAAGGTGGCGATGATGATTCATCTAGGTCTCGGGAATTGACAAAGAGGAACTCGCAAATCATTATCCACCACAGATTCAATTACCTATATAAGTGTGGAGTGGGAAGTATGTTATACCACTATATCTTTTAATTTATATATCATATAATATATACGTGTGTAACACTCTTTTAATTTTACAGGTTGTATCCCTCGAATAAATGTTCGAGGATCATCAGGAACATCATGTCCCGAGATATGGAGTTGGGTGGGTACACGTGGATATTGGTTTCTGAAAATCGGAAAAACAGGTGGTGGAAGACATTCCAGGTATGCATTCATTTGATTAATTTAAGTAGTTTGTTCATTATATTGTTACTTATACACCGATCTACGTTTAACGTTCATTTAAAATTTTTTACCTTAAAAATAATTTAATTCAAACGTATTAGGATTACTTTTAGTGAAAAAGAGTATTAAAATGATTATTTGAAAATATTTTAGTAAAAATAATTAATATAAACATATATATATATAAATGTATTCATAATAATAAATAGTTAATAAGAATATAAAACTAATTATTTAAAATTTTATTAATAATATTTTTATAAAAATAATTAATAAAAGTATATATATAAATATATACATAATAATAAAAAATGCATAAGAATATAAATTATTTATTTCACAATTTTGTTATAAATATTTTAACTTAATCAAAATATATATATGCATGACAAACAATTAAATAAATGATAGAAGAAAAAAATTTGTAAAAACACAATATATAATACCTATACAATTAAAAATACAAACCTAACGAATAACTCGCCTAGTCCAAACAGTTAGGCGGAACACAAAAGGCCTCAACATATCAGGAGGTCGCGTGTTCGAATCACATGGGGGGCGAATTTCGCCCATATATGCTGCTACAGTAGAGGGGCTTGCGTGTCCCAGTGGTTCGTGGGTGCGCTCGGAGCCCCTCCAGCCCGGGCTCGAAACCTGGCCTCAACATTTTTAATACTTGAGTTAAATTCGCGAGGGCAACATCCCTCGGCCACGTCCCCCTCGCTAAACCTGCGGTGTCAGAAGGCGAGGGCCAGTTGGCCCTCGTTAAAACCCTCCCTTAACTCATTTTCCTCGTTAAAACCCTCTTTAAAGCCCTCTTTAAATTGGATGTATTTTGTGGTGTTAGTTGGTTTGATGGAAGAATTAATAGGAAAAGTTTGAACCCCTCAAGTACCAAATAAGCTCAATGGTTGATCTTATCTTGGGCATCTTACAAATGATTTCATAATTTTGCACATTTGTTTTTATTTAGTTCAACAACTATTTTTTGAAATGTTATTAGTTCATTTTTTGAGAAATATTAGTTCAATTATCAATTTAAACATGAAAAAATAAATACACAAATTGCATAAAAAAATAAATACACAAATTACATGAAAAAATAAATATACACATTATATGAAAAAATAAACACAAAGTATTGTATGAAACTGGTTCACCAATTACAAAACCGCTCACCACTATCCATTCTAAAACGGGTCATTGAACGGGTCAGTATATAAACCCAATCTTTTCCTTTCTTTTCAATTTTTCCTTCATTTTTTTCTTTATCTCTCTCTCGCGCACGCTAGCACAGAACTTTCTCCCTCTAGCCCTAATCTCATCGATCCCCGAACTCCGTCCTCCCCCAAAAACCCCGTTGCTCATCTCAAAATCGCAATTTGCTCGCGACAAAAATCTCTATCTGCTCGTCTCTCCCTTTGAAAATCGCAATCTGCTCATCTCTCCCTTTGAAAATTGTGACCTGCTCGTCGTTTTATTGTTTCTACTCATCGTTTTTTGGTTATCTTCTTCTGAAAGGTAATGATTCTATATTTTTTGTTGTGTATACGCATATAAACTGTATATATTTCATTTTCCCCCAATTTGTTTGAAGAATTTTGATTAGAAATCACAGAATTTCATTAATGTTTTCTAATTTGAAATTGTATTAATGAGTCGATTTGATGAGAAATTGACATTAGAGATTTGTGTTTTATGTTAAAAGTGTTAAACCTAATTTATATGCATTACAAGTTTCTTCACACCCAATGTTTAGTTTTCTGATGCAAGTAAAAGAGAGTGAAGTTTTTGGACACTTAATGGAATTGCTCTGAACAATGGTTTTATGGTGAATTATTAACATAAGTTACTGTGTTACTTCTTGCTGTTCATATGCCATAAAATTGTTGGATCCATGGGATTTTGCTATAGTGTAAAAGTGAAGATTAATGAACAAAGGCAGTGTAAGAACAATTTTGAAACACGGGTTATCTTACGTGGAACCATGCTGAGCTACATTTATTAAATTGTGATAAGCAGCAGCAATTACTTCCTCCTCGTTAATTATCTCCTTATCAGGTTGTTCACCGCCTTCATCATACACACTTTCATCAATAACATTTGAAAGCGTGGTGAGGCCTGGATTAGATATTACATCGACTAACATCTTCATGGTCCAGGCAGAGACCTTTTCCTACTTCATCTGATGAAGTTTATTGATATCAATAACCTTTTTCTCCTTATTTTCCTGCTTCCAAATATTAATACTATGATTGCTTGTCACTATTGATTGTTTTTTATTTTTTATTGAAGGATGGGTAAAAGGCATAAGGAATGTTGCTCTACAAAGAGTGGGTCCAGTAGGAAGAAGAATAAGGTCGATGCTCCTATGCTATTCGAGTCTTCAAGCAATCCTTCCATCTCAAGGAAGAAAAGCAAGGGTCGTCCTATGAGTAACGTTCTTAATGAAAGGACTTCAAATGTTAATCGTAGGAGGTAATAATTTGTTGCTACTGCCTAACATTATTTGATTAATTATACCGTATTCGTTCTTTACGTAATAGTATTAGATCATTTTATTGACTCATGCATCTTCTAATGATACTTCTTTTCTTTTTATGCAGTGACTTTACATCTCATTGCAGACCAAAACCTTTATTAGAATTAATTAAAATGTTAAACGAGAAACAAAAAGCTGATGACGGTCAATAGGGTTTGGGGGTATTCTAGATTTACAATTGACGAAATGCTCAAACCATGACATGCTTAAGTGGTTGATTAATCAGTTCAATAGCAAGAGCCGTGTGCTTTATTTAGATAGTCAGTGTTTCTTTGCCATTACGGCCGATGACGTCTGTGATGTACTCATGCTTTCGAGGAATGATGGTTCCCCCGTGTTGAAATATACACGATCGGAAGATGGGTCAAATGTGGTGAAACATCTAAAGAGTACGTATATGGTAAATACCGATAAGAATCTTTTTCATACCTTGAGTACAAAGTTTGTTGATGGTGGAGTAGATTTTAAAAGAGTTTTCGTGATGTCATGTCTTCAATCGTTTCTTACACCAGCTTCAAATCATAAAGTCACCTTTAGTGTTGTCAAGTCCCTAGAAAATGTCGATAGAATTTCAAAATTGGACTGGTGTTCTTACGTTTTAGATAGTCTTTGTGAGTCTGTTGATTATTTCAAGAGTCGTCGTTTGAAAAATGTTGGTGGTTGCATTATTCTACTTCAAATTATATACTTCCACCGTCTGAAATGGCGTGGTGTTTCTGCACCATGCACACTGCCGTTGATTCAGCACTGGAATGATAAAACAATCTGCCTTAGATGTCGGGAAGAGTATGGTGCTGGGTTTTACGGTTCAGGAGAGTTATCTGCCATATTCCCTCTCACTATTCATGGTAAATATAGAAGTTCTTCAAACACTGAAAAATCTGATGCTGAAGGTGGAGATGTTGGAGTGAGCAATGATGCAGAAGGTGGAGATGTTGGAGTGTGCAGTGATGATCGTGTGCACGTACTTCTTTGTTATTTTGCATTAACACTTGTCCATCTATGTTAAACTGCTGTGATAAGAAAGTAACTATATTTTAAAAAACATGGGTTTTTTATGTGTTGTTGGATCTCAAGGACTTATTAACATCTATGTTAAAAGATGCTACTGAGTTCTCAAAGAAATACTTCCCCAAGGTGACAGAGTTGACAAAAGATTCTCTTGCATCAAAAGAGAAGATGGCGAGAAAAACTGCTCCACACTCGATGCTTATGATTATATTTTTATGGATGAAAGACTCCATAAATACGCTGATGATTTGTACAACAACTTGATTGCCTCACAAAAATTGACCGACGTAATTCTGAATTGTGACCTTCTCACCCCTGAGCCTCTAGTCAGAGATGAGGCCTATTATGATATTGGTGAGGGTGCTGATTTTGGAGTCAATGTTTCTGGAGATGAAGAAGTTGAAGAAGAGAGGACGGTTGAAGAGAAGAAGGAGTTGAATAGTGCAATATAATCAGTTAACTCCAAGGAGAAAAAAGTTGAAATAGATTCAACGAGCAAATTCTGGAATATACATGAGGATGTGGGTTATCTTTCCAATTATATGATCAATCATAAGAAACTTTTGTCCAAATTGTCACAAACACACAAGGAGATACTGGATTATTGTTTCTATGACGCTGAGAAAGAATCTTCTGCGTAAGTCTTTTATCTTTTTTAAGTGTTTTAATTTTTTTTAAAAATTTTAATGTTTAGTTTCCTTATTTAGGTTTTTATGTTGTTAATTTTATTGGGTTTGGTTTTGTTAGGGATCATTTCTATCGCCGGGGTGTGTACTTGTACATTGAGAGGAATGAGCTCTTATCAATGCTTCCAAATCGCCAAATCGATGCTCAAGTAATCAACGCCTGGTGTAACGAGATTAACCACTTTTCTTACGCTGATGGATATCGCAGTCGATTTATATTTAGCTTGGATCACAACGTAAGTTTTAAATTCTGGTCTTTTTTTTTAATGTTTTTAATATCATTTTTTATGTTTTGTTAATAGCATGCTTTGATGTTGGTCCCGGTGTAAACGAGTCTTACACGTGTATGGGGGGGAATACACGTGTTCAGCGATTTTAAAACTTTTTCTTCACTGAGGTCAGATTGGGTCAGGTTGTACTGATGATTTGGTCCTGAGAAGCACAAATCGCCCTGAGTCAAAGTCTACCTGAGACAGTGATCCTGAGCTGCTTTCAGATACCTCAGATAATCCCAACTGAGCCTGAGTTTTTAGAGATACTGAGTTTGCTTGAAAAAGCTACTCAGATGTGCGGAATGGTTGGCCATAAGTTTATACTCATTTTATGTTTTGCTAAAAACCTTCCTTTTAATGGAATAGTGATTATGCTGTGATTCAGTTCAGATGCAACTACAGTGGATTGATTCCAACTGAGTATCAGTGAAAATATGCTTTCAGTTTAAAGATATGCAACAGTTAATCAAAGCAAAACAGAAAGCAAATAACACAGCAAGTTATAGTGGTTCAGAGACTCAAGCTCCTACGTCCACTCTCTCTGATCTCTTCAGAGAAATTCCTTAATCACCTCCTAAGGTTTTCTGACTACCTCTGTAGTTTACTAACCTTTCTATTTTGAGCTTTCTAACTACCTCTGTAGTTTACTTACTCAAAACACACACAAGCTTTCTGACTATCCAAGATAGTTTACTCACTTCTTCTCTAGAGCTTTCTGACTACCTCAATGTAGTTTACTAACTATTTACAACTCCAACTCTCCAACAATCACACTCAAACTACCTTACAAAGGGTTTGGGGTTTCTTGGTTGGTTTCCAACTAGGATGAGATATCCTTTACAATTAAGAACAATGCAAAGGCTAGGATATCTCTACTAAGATTTGGATATATCTTATCAAGCTAGGCTTAGTGAATGAGCTCTCTTCGATATAAAGCACTTGGGAAATTCTTGGGTTTTCGAGTGCTTCAACTTGCAATAATAAGTTTGAGCTCTTGAGTTGCTTACAAATTTCCCGTAACCTTCAATGTAGATGGTCACAAGTATTTATAGGCATACACCAAGGTCACTCTTGAGAAACTATCCGTTGGAAGAGATAGCTCCATGAGTTTCCTCTTATGGTGTGTGATGAACGACTATATTTAGGGTTTGAAACTCCCTAGCATACTTTATGCAATAACCTTTTCTTGTAGTCATTCTACACTTTTTGTAGTCTGGAACATAGTACTACTGACATGCTTCAGTTGACCTGTCGCTTTCAGTGTCAGTAATGTACAGTGCTATCTTTCTCTGATTGGTTGTCGTCTTCAGTTAAATGTAGACAAACATAACGGCTCTTTTTGGTCAATATCTCTGAGTGATATAACCTTAACAACACTTTTGTTTTAGTTCCTTTTGTCTGCATGAGAATGTCTTGGGCAATATCTATTTTTCTAAGTAATCGTGTTTTTCTCAGTATTGTATCCTTCAGATAGATATTTTCAGTATCTCGGAACATTCAGGTTTATACTGAGCATTCAGTACATTACTGCGTCTTCAGTAATAACTGTGCCTTCAGTATCCTTTGTCTTCAGTCTTCAGTCTTCAGTCTTCTGTGTCTTCAGATTCTTCTGAGTCTTGAGAGTCTTCTGAGTCTTCAGGGTCTTCAGAGTCTTCAGAGTCTTCAGGGTCTTCTGAGTCTTCACAGATATACTGACTGATATACTGAGTCTTTAGTTTCTCAGTTTTACACCGAGTCTTCAGTTTCTCAGTTTCACACTGAGTCTTCAGTTTCTCAGTTTTATACTGAAACTTCAGAACCTTCAGTTTCATACTGAAACTTCAGAACCTTCAGTTTCATACTGAAACTTCAGTTTCTTTAGAAACTTACTGAGTCTTCAAAATCTTCAGAATCTAACCTGATCTATATCTGCTGACTATACAAGGTGCAGATAACATCCTGAACACTCTAAAATTGAATCCTGACTCAACTATCAAGATTATCCTGAACATGGCATACTCAGGGGTTTTGGAATCTAATCAAAATCTTCTTTATTAAATTCATCTCCCATCAATTTCCCCCTTTTTGATGATACCAAAACCATCTTGTTACAAAACACTTAACCTATACTCAGGTTTCAGTTTTTCCTATTACAAGATTGGTATATCTCCCAACAATTTTCTCAATCAATTTCCCAACAAATAAATCTCCCAACAATTTCTTCACCAAACAATCATAAGGCATATCAAAAGTAAAGACATGTAAAGTAAGATAATGAGATATTATCTTTGAGCATAAACGATAACGTTTCATTGATGAATGGTAGAAAGTTACAACTTACAATGAACTTATCTGGATGTAAAAACAAAAAAATAAAGAAATTACAAGAGTCTTCTGAGTCTTGATCTTCAGTCTTCTTTTGCTTTTCAGCTCTGACTCTTCAGTTCTCTTCTTCCACCTCATCAACAGGCACTTCAAGGTTAAACATTCCATAATATCTCTTCTTTAGCGCATCTCGCTCCTTGATGATATCAGGATTGTTCCTTGTCAGGCTTAACTGAATGGCGTACTGAGCAATCTCCTGAGAAATGATTGTTTCATTCACCAAGCCATTCTCCAGCCTAGGAGGAGGGTAAGTATATGGACCAGGGGCAGTTATCTGAACCTTTCCTTCATCCGCAAGGTTGATCCAGCTTTGCAAGTACTTCGGATAGAAGGTCAGTAGATAGTCGATGAAGGCTTCATTAGAATCTGAGCTCTCCCCTCTCCATTCTCTCAGCACATCGTAGTAGAACCAGAATGTTATTTTGATCACTTCCCACACATCATTGAACTGGATTGGCATCCACTTGTCAACGTGTGGCCATTTTTGTGCTTTTGTAGTCCCTCTCCTCTTGCTCGTGAACTTTTTGAAACCACTTCTTCGCCTCTGCTCTTCTTCGTTCTTCTTCCTAATCAAGGGAACTCCAGAAACTGAAGCAGCAGTTTTCTTGGCTTGCTCAACTTGCAGTGATCTCAGAGCTCTTCTTGTATTGAAGACTTCCTTATGCGGCTCTTCCTCAGACTCTTCTAATTCCATTATCAATTTCCTCTGAGTTGGCTTAGAAGCCTTAGCTCTTTTTACCTCGGGCTCAACAAATGCCACAACCTTCCTTTTGATGGGCAGTTCAGCTCCGGCTTGGCTTGTACCAATCCTTCTTCTAGCACTCTATTTTTCAGCAGCAACTTCTTGCATGGTTTCTTCAGAAACAAGAGTGTAGACAAGCTTCTCCATCTTCTTGAATTTTAGCTTCTCAGTGGCTTCAACTTCTTGCAAGGCTTCATCAATGCTTTTCTTTTCTGCTTCTTTGTCTGCCTTTCTTCCCAAGGTATGTTCCAATAGTATTCTCAGATCAGCTCCGGGTCTTTCCCCCTTCTTGGAACCATACCTTGGCAGAAGTTTGGATAGTGCAGTTTCCATATGATACTGTTCCTTGCTGACACTACGCACTTCTCCTACCAACTGATCTTGCTCCTCTTCTAATCTCATCAGGTGGTTCTTCGCCATTGAGAACTCTTCAGACATGTGGGCAAATTGGTTGGAGAGAGCTTCTTTGAACATATCTGTCATCTTGGCCATGAGCATGGAGCTCATTTCCTCAACAACATTTTTGACAAGCATCTCATTCTTCTCCACCAATTTGGCTTCCAGAAATTCTGCCCTCTCCTGATACTTTTGCTTCAGCTCTGCACTCAATTCAGCCTTGACTCCATCCATCTTTTCTTCCATTTTTCCTTCCATGGCAGTCAGCTTGTCAGTCAGAGTAGTCTGAAGTTGCATCAAGTCTGAAGTAGAACTCAGACTTTCCATTTTCTGGCTCTGGTTGGCCAATACCTCCTCAATTTGAGCAACTTTGTCCATGATTGGCCCAACCTTCTCTAGCTTCTCCACAATTGGAGTGAGATCAATCTCAGGAGAATAAGAGATCTGCTTTGTTTTTTCCTAAAATTTGGTTGCTTTCGGCTGAGTCTCGATCTCAACTCCGAGCTTCAGTCTCAATCTGAGTCTGGGTTTCCACCTGAGCTTGGGTGTCCACCTGAGCCTCAGTCTGCATATCAGACATTACAGAATTAAAGATAAATACTTCAGTAGCCCTGGCATAATTTTTAATAGTGCAAAAGTTTACTGAAAGGCTAACTTGATCGAGGATGTTTGACGGCGGGCTCTCCAAAGATCGAAGACTATCCTTCTCCATCTGAGATTGACTCTCATCATCCCCTTGTTGGTCCCCATCTTGAGTTTTATCTATGGAGCTCGGGGCACCAACCTCAGCATCTTTCCTCTCAGCAATCTTCCTCTTCACCAGCTCATCAAAATCTGAAGTTTTCATCCTGAGCTTGGTTTTTCCGAACTTAGGAGAATTCTGTTAAAGCATTTTGTCTCCTCATTCCACCGATCTTCACCTCACGAATGAAGCGATGTTGAGCATTTCAGCGTGGTGCGGTTAGAATGTAGACCTATTGACCTCGATCACGAAAAAAGAGATCTTGGAGGTCAGGATATGTGCTAAGCTCAGGGTACCGATCTAGAATGAACCGTTCCCCGTTCGGTCTCTTCACCGCCCTTCTTGACCGGGCTCTCAGGTTCAGTCGGAAGTTCTTCTGAGGGATCAAGAAATGGATCACTCAGGAGCTCATCAAGATTCAGCAGCTCCTGAGGCTCAGCAAAATCTGAGGATTGGACAGGCAACTCCTCAGTCTGAATCTGAGCTGGCTCTGAGGATTGAGCTGGCACTTCCTCAGTAGGGATCTGAGCAATCTCTGAGGTCTGAGGTCCTTTGAAGATTTCTTGAGAGAACTTGTCTGAACTCAGTGATGTCTCAAGTACCTCAGAGAAGACTTGCTCCTCAGTTTGCTCCTGTGCCGTAGATATAACCTGAGCCAATACTTGTAAAGGCGATTTTTGAGCTTTTTGGCCCTCAGGTTGTATCTCCTCAGGCTCACTCTCCTCCTCCTCAGTGGCAATCACCAACCTTCTGCGTTTTGGAGCAAGGGTCTTTTTCTTCAACGCTTCACCCTTCTCCCTCTTGACCTCCATCAAAGCCTTCCCCCTGGCTTGATGGGTTTCTTCAGCAGCAGCAGTTGGTTCCACTTTCTTCTCTTTCTTCCCTTTTAAAGTCTTTCTGGTAGCAGTAGGCTTGAACAAAATTTTAGACTTTGGGAAAGGAGTGGAGTCGGCAAAGATATCCTCCTCTTCACGGCACATCTCCAAAATAAAAGAGATTTTGGTTGCATGGAGTATCTTGCCTTTGATCGAGATAGATCCATCCTCCTTCTTGATTAGCTTGGCCTGGTCACTCACCACTTTGATCAGATACTTCAACCAATTGAAATCTTTGGTGGGTGAATCTTCTATTGCCGCCATCAATCGAAGCTTGGGAGTGCTTATCTGCTCAAAACTCCCTGATCTACTCATTATACATTTGCTAACAATATCTAACAAAATTCTGTACTTCGGCTTCAAATGTCGTTTATGTAAAGTCGTCTCAAACTTAATAGGATGCTCTGTTATCCTATCAAGGTATTCCTGCTCCCGTCCTAACATATAAGTTGTGGGATCCTCTCCTCTATCACACAACTCAAAAACATCATTCAAATTTTTAGGGACTATATACAGCTCCCGTACAAAATCTACATATTTCGAGCTATGTTCTAGGTGGGAAACAGTAATCTGGGATTCCATACCATCCTCATCATCTAATTTCAGATTCGGCCTCCGGTTGGCTTGCGACGAGATTTGTCAGTTTTGCTAATCGGATCATGTGTAGCGCCTCTTCTTCATGGGTCGCGTTGGATGTACTTTCGAGCGATACTACATATTCATACCATGGCTTGTTGGAAACAACCAGTTTGTCGAATATAGAGTAAGTCATTTTGAGAAATTTTGGAGTTTAGGGTTTGGGACGATGAAGATTTTCTGGGCAAAGGGGTTTTTAGTTGCAGAGTGTTTTTGGGAGACGAAGGTTAATAAAATGGCTTGAATGGTTTTTTGAGTGAATATATAGAGTGGGTTCATGAGAAATCGTGTGATTGATTCAAATCAATGGTTAAGATTGATCCACCGATTAATCGGGTATGCGAAAGGACGATCTCACAAAAACGTACGCCGCCATTTTAACCTTATTGGTGATTAATTGAATCAGAGTAATTAATGACTGTTGACCTTCTTCGGCATTTCAAAGGTCCCGCCCAAAAACATTCCTTCAGGTGTTTTGTATTTATTGCAAATGATTTATGAGTTTTAGTTAAGCAATAAATGAGTTGCATGAGTCATTTACTTCTTCAGACTAATTTTCCTATCAATCTTACTGAGTATTGACCTTGATAAAATGTCAAGATGATCTTCGAAAATCTTGAATGGGTTCAAGATAATCTTCGAAAATCTTGACCTTGATACACACCGAGTTTTCAAGACTCGATTTCATTATTTCAATTTTATCCTCGAAGTTTCTCGGTAGAATCCTGAGAAAACTTCATGCATCTGAAAACCTTCAATTTTTCAGATTTACTTTATACACCTGGATCCAACATCCCTAATTCAACTGATAGTTCCTGAAATCTTGATTCAGTCAATGGTTTAGTCAAGATATCATCTCTCTGCTTATCAATATGAATCTTCTCCATCCCGATGTCCTTCTTCTCGACATGATCTCTGATGAAGTGATGTCTGATATCCACATGCTTCCATCTGGTGTGCAATACCAGATTTTGTGAAATAGCAATAGCACTATTATTATCACAAAATATTGGTACTTCATTGGCTACAATCTTATAATCCCTTCATTGTTGTGCGAGCAAAGAATTGCGTGCATGCTTGACTTCTCCCTGACCATGTATTCAAACTTCAAGTAGATCTTGGTTGCTCTTCGAGGTCCATTTCTTTGAAAATCAGGATATCAACTTACTTCCAAGAAATTGACAAGTTCCTGTAGTGGATTTCCTGTCAATTCTACAGCCTCCATAATCAGCATCTGAATAACCAGTTAATTCAAGGTTATCATCAGCTGGATACCACAATCCTCTATTCATTGTGCCCTTAAGATACTTCAGTATCTTTTTGGCAGCCTCCATGTGACTAGCCTTAGGATTAGCTTGGTATCTTGCACATATCCCAACAACAAATGTTATATCCGACATACTTGCTGTGAGATAGAGCAATGATCCAATGATCCCTCTATAATCAGTGTGACTTACTGATTTGCCTTCAGGATCAGGATCCATCTTGTAGTTACTATTCATGGGAATTCTAACTGCATTGCAATTTTGTACACCATACTTGCAATCGGATCTACGGTGTACTTTGCTTGGTTGATGAAGATTCCTTCCTTTGATTGTTTCACTTGAAGTCCTAGAAAGAAATTCATCTCCCCCATCATAGACATCTCAAACTTTCCTTTCATCAGTGTAGAAAACTTCTCACACAACTGATGATTTGGAGATCCAAAAATGATGTCATCCACATAAATCTGAACTAGTAAGATATCTTCCCCATCTTCTCTCCTGAACAAAGTTCTATCAATAGTTCCTTTGATAAAACCATGGTCAGTAAGAAACTGAGAAAGGGTATCATACCATGCTCTGGGTGCTTGCTTAAGACCATACAAGGCTTTTTTACGAGCACAGTAAACTTGGTCATTTACATGCGAAACGAGGAGGTTGTTCCACATAAACCTCTTCTTTAAGAACACCGTTCGTAAATGCACTTTTCACATCCATTTGATAGATCGTGAACTTCATGTGGATGAAGATATGCAAGAAACAATCTGATGGCTTCTAGTCTTGCAACAGGTGCAAAGGTTTCATCATAGTCCAAGCCTTCTTCTTGGGAATAACCTTGTGCAACTAGCCTTGCCTTGTTTCTTACAATATTGTTGTTCTCATCTATTTTATTCTTGAATACCCACTTGGTTCCAATAACATTGTGCCTTTCAGGCCTATCCACTAGCTCCCATACTTCATTCCTTGAGAATTGATTCAGCTCTTCTTGCATAGCAGTAATCCAATAGGAATCTTGTAGAGCTTCTTCAATCTCAGTTGGATCTTTCTCTGATAGGAAGCAGCAGAATAGTGCACTTTCACCATGGAACCTTCTTGTCTTAACACCATCAGTTAGATCACCCACAATCTGACTTGTAGGATGACTATCTAACCAACTTCTTCTAGATGTTCCCCCTTCAATAATATCCTCAACATTTGAAATGTTAGGTTCGAGTAATTCAAGAACTTCGGGGAACAACGAGAAAAGGAGAAAGGGAATCATCTTCCTCAGGGGAAATTCTATTCAGAACATTGTCAGAGACATTTGTTCCCCTTTGGTTGATAGATTCAGAAATTGCCTCAGCTATGACCACATCTTCATTGGCATCACATACCTGAGTCTGAACTGGTGTCTGTTCAGATTGGTCAGCTTTTGTGTGTTGGCTTTCCTGAGTCTCACCATCCTGAACTACTTTGTCTGAGTCTGAGTCACTCCATTCATAGAATGTGACTGACTTCTTCTTTTCAGGTTCAGTGGATGTCTTGTTATTCTTTTTCAGGCTTAGTCTGGTGATTCTTTTGGTCAGTTCTCCTGCATCATGTTCCTGTTTCTTCTGAACACAAGTAGATTCATCAAAAACAACATAAGGTGTTTCTTCCACAATAAGAGTCCTACAGGTTGTAAACTCGAAGGTTTTCTTGACTTGAGAATATCCTAAGAATATTCCTTCATCAGCTTTGCTATCAAATGTTTTCAACTGATCTTTACCATTATTGTGTATGAAACACTTGCAACAAAACACACGAAAGAAAGAAACAAGAGGCTTCCTTTCATTCCAAAGCTCGTATGGTGTTTTGCCTTGATTCTTGGTCAGCATGGATGCATTACGAGAATAGCATGCGGTGTTGACAACTTCAAATTAAAATCTTTTAGGAATATAAACTTCAATTTATCATAGTCCTTGCGAACTTCTTTTAGAGTCATGTTCCTTCTCTCAAAGAACACCATTTTGTTGAGGGTCCTTGCGCGGTGATGTTACATGAGTAATTCCATTTGCTGCACAATAATCAGATATAATATGGTTTATAAATTTAGTTCCTTTATCTGATCTGATTTTGACCACACTCAGATTCTTTTCAATACTGAGCCTTTTCAGTAGTTCAGACAGTTTTATCTGAGTCTCTTTCTTACTGAGTAAGAATATGACCCAAGTATATCTTGAGTAGTCATCAACTACTACGAGTGTATATTTCCTGCCATTAGTGCTCACTTGTGTTACTGGACCAAAAAGATCCATATGCAACAATTGAAGTATTCTTTCAGTAGAAACATCTACTTTGCTTTTAAATGATGCTTTAACTTGTTTTCCTTTTTGGCACGCATCACAAACATGTTTCTTACTGAACACTTCATTTGGTAACCCTCTCACAAGTGCTAATCTTGCAAGTTTATTCAGGGTTTTGAAATTCAGGTGATTCATCCTTTTGTGCCATAACCAACTGGTATCTGTAGAACTTTTTGCAACTAAACATGTATCTTTAGGAGTTGAACTCCAATCAGCAAGATACACATTTCCTTTTCTAGTACCAGTTAGTAGTATTTTCTGTGAGGTATCATCTTTCACATAACATAAGTTCTTTGAGAACTCAACATTAAATCCCTTGTCACATAATTGGCTTATTGAAAGCAAATTATGCTTCAATCCTGATACATATGAAACACCATGGATATGAACTGAATCGATTTCAAGAGTTCCATATCCTTCAGTCTGTCCCTTGGAGTTATCTCCAAATGTGATCCGAGGGCCTCTTTGTTCTACATAGTCACTGAGTATTTGCTTGAATCCTGTCATATGTCTTGAGCATCCACTGTCAAGATACCATACAACAGGGGCCATTTCATCTCCACTCATCAGTGCTATGTGATCTTCAATCAGCTTAGTGCCCTTGTTTTTCTCCTTAAAAACAGATCAATTCTTAGGTGCCCATTTGGTGTAGGGTCCTACAAGGTTAGTTGTACCTTTTGGAATCCAAATCTACCTGACAACTCTAATCACTTTAGAGTGGCTAATCTATTTTCCATAAACATCTACATACACATTTACCACTCTGGGTGCCTTAGTAGTATCCTGTGTATGAGTGCTAGCCTTGGCATGAACATGAGCCTTATAATTTTTCTTGGGTACAGGCCTTTTGTTCCATTGCTTTGGCTTCTGTACAGCTGGTCCGAATCTTTGTTGACTTGGGTTCAGGTAATCTTTACCCTTAGGCAAGTGGGGTTTAGGTTGCCTGTACTGAAATTGGGGTCTTTCAGTATTCTGAGGACTTGGTCTTTTCAGTTGAGAATGTCTCTGCTGAGTGTTTCTCTTCTGAAAATTCCTCTGCTGGTTCAGTGCAGATCCTTTCAGGTTTGCATTCTTAGCCTGAGGCTTCGAAGTACTTGCCTGAAATTTTCCTACTGGGTGGTCAGGTTTTCTTGCCTTCACCTGAGGTTTGGGCTTTCTTACCTGAACATTCAGTTTTTTTGGAACCATAGGTCATTTTACCTTGTCTAAAACTTTGGGCAGTTCTTTAGTTCGAAGGATAGGTGCCACTTATTTAACAAAGATTGTCTTAGTGCTACTTGATGCAACATTCAGATGACCTTGTGAGGTTCCCCCTGGAATGTATCCCAATCCAGATTTTATAGTGGCAGGTCTCTGATAACTCTGAATTTCATCTATTACTTTAGATGCAGAATTCAATAGAGTTAGCTTCTTCTGCGCACTATCCTCACATTTTTGTAGAGTTTCATGCTTCTCAGAGAGGTCATTGAACTTAGTTCTGATCAGCTGAATCTCCTCAGTGGATTTCTCTAGTTTTCCATTTAGGGTCTCTATCAACTTCTCTTTCTCTGAGAGTTGTACTATCAGAACATCTAGTTCATCAGTAGTTCCCATTAACTGAGAAGTGATTTCAGTATTACTAGAGTCTTTCCATTTAAGATTTTCAGCCATCAGTTCTTTGTTCTGCTCTTGAGTTTCATTCACAGTTCTTGTAAAACAGCATAGTCCTTCATCAGACTCTCAAAAGAATCCATCAGGTCAAATTGACTGTTTACAGTGGAACTTGATAACTCTTGTGCTAGTGTAGGAGCAGCAACAGAGATAGAAGAATTTACCTCCTCCACAGCCATTAGATAGATGTCATCACTATCACTGTCTGAGAACATTTCATCTGAAGAGCTGGAACCTTCCTCAGAGTGTTCTTCTTCTGCAACCATGGCTTTCTTACTAGAAAACTTCTTGTCTCTTTTTGCTTGCCTTTCTTTTCTCTCCTTAGCACTTAGGTCTGGACAATCATACTAGAAGTGACCTTTCTTTTGGCAGTTATAGCACCTGTTGGCATCATCATCCTGATCACTTTCTTCTTTAGACTTGGAGTCCTTCTTTTTGGATGAAGATCCTTCAGCTTTCAGGTCTTTTCTCTTCTCAGTGGATCTGTCCTCAGCTTTCTTCTGGTACCTGTGATTCCTGTAATAGTTTTTATATTTTCCATATCTACTATTAAGCCTTTCAAACCTCCTTGCCATCAGTACTAGCTTATCCTTTAGCTCATCCTGATTTTTAGCAAGGGAGTTCTCAGACTCTCTAGTTTTACAGGTTTTATCCTTGGCTTTGAAGGCCACATTTTTATTAGATGAAGAATCATCTTTGCTGTCAGTTTTCTTTGTTTTCTTATCAATAACAAACCCATAAGCTTCCAGCTCAGAGAAGACTTGTTGGTACGACATTGAATCAATGTTCTTGGTGTTTTCAATCACCACTGCATGAATATCCCATTTCTTAGAAAGACCTCTAAGAATTTTCAATGATACTTCTCTTTGTGGATATCTCTTTCCAAGTGCATTTAGATCATTCATTATACTAGTGAATCTGACTTACAGTCTGTCAATAGATTCACCATCTTCCATTTCAAAACTGTCAAACTTTCCAATGGCAACTGAAAGTTTGTTCTCCTTGATATGATCTGTGCCTTGGCACATTACAGCTAGTGTATCCCATATTTCTTTGGCAATATTACAATGAGAAATCATTCCCATCACACCATCATCAATTGTGCTATATAGTGTGTCTTTGGCAATATAGTCTAGATTGACTAACTTCCTCTCCTCAGGAGTAAGTTGGTCATCACACTTAGGAAATTCTGTCCTGGGATCATTTCTCTCATTTTCTGTAACTCTGGGATTCACCACAGTGAATTGGAATGGTCCTTCAGAGACCACTCTCCACATACGTTCATGCTTAGAATACAGGTGAGCCTGCATTCTCAATCTCCATAAATCATAACTCTCTACTGAGAACATGAGAAGTTTCTTAGAAGGCATTTTGTCTGAGCCTTTTAAGATTTCAGCAAATAAGATATGTTCAGATAGACCACAAGAATCTTTTAGCAAATAAGACTATGGTCAACAAAGCAGGTGGTCAAGTTGAACCACAGCTCTGATACCACTTGTTGGTCCCGGTATAAATGAGTCTTACACGTGTATGGGGGGAATACACGTGTTCAGTGATTTTAAAACTTTTTCTTCACTGAGGTCAGATTGGGTCAGGTTGTCCTGATGATTTGGTCCTGAGAAGCACAAATCACCCTGAGTCAAAGTCTACCTGAGACAGTGATCCTGAGCTGCTTTCAGATACCTCAGATAATCCCAACTGAGCCTGAGTTTTCAGAGATACTGAGTTTGCTTGAAAAAGCTACTCAGATGTGAGGAATGGTTGGCCCTAAGTTTATACTCGTTTTATGTTTTGCTAAAAACCTTCATTTTAATGGAATAGTGATTAGGCTGTGATTCAGTTCAGATGCAACTATAGTGGATTGATTCCAACTGAGTATCAGTGAAAATATGCTTTCAGTTTAAAGATATGCAACAGTTAATCAAAGCAAAACAGAAAGCAAGTAACACAACAAGTTATAGTGGTTCAGAGACTCAAGCTCCTACGTCCACTCTCTCTGATCTCTTCAGAGAAATTCCTTAATCACCTCCTAAGGTTTTCTGACTACCTCTGTAGTTTACTAACCTTTCTATTTTGAGCTTTTCGACTACCTCAGAGTTTACTAACCTTTTATTTTACTCAAAACACACACAAGCTTTCTGACTATCCAAGATAGTTTACTCACTTCTTCTCTAGAGCTTCCTGACTACCTCAATGTAGTTTACTAACTATTTACAACTCCAACTCTCCAACAATCACACTCAAACTACCTTACAAAGGGTTTGGGGTTTCTTGGTTGGTTTCCAACTAGGATGAGATATCCTTTACAATTAAGAACAATGAAAAGGCTAGGATATCTCTACTAAGATTTGGATATATCTTATCAAGCTAGGCTTAGTGAATGAGCTCTCTTCGATATAAAGCACTTGGGAAATTCTTGGGTTTTCGAGTGCTTCAACTTGCAATAATAAGTTTGAGCTCTTGAGTTGCTTACAAACTTCCCGTAACCTTCAATGTAGATGGTCACAAGTATTTATAGGCATACACCAAGGTCACTCTTGAGAAACTATCCGTTGGAAGAGATAGCTCCATGAGTTTCCTCTTATGGTGTGTGATGAACGACTATATTTAGGGTTTGAAACTCCCTAGCATACTTTATGCAATAACCTTTTCTTGTAGCCATTCTACACTTTTTGCAGTCTGGAACATAGTACTACTGACATGCTTCAGTTGACCTGTTGCTTTCAGTGTCAGAAAGTACAATGTTGTCTTCCTCTGATTGGCTGTCGTCTTCAGTTAAATGTAGACAAACATAACGGCTCTTTTTGGTCAATATCTCTGAGTGATATAACCTTAACAACACTTTTGTTTTAGTTCCTTTTGTCTGCATGAGAATGTCTTGGGCAATATCTATTTTTCTAAGTAATCGCGTTTTTCTCAGTATTGTATCCTTCAGATAGATATTTTCAGTACCTCGGAACATTCAGGTTTATACTGAGCATTCAGTACATTACTGCGTCTTCAGTAATAATTGTGCCTTCAGTATCCTTTGTCTTGATCTTTCTTGATCTTGATTCTTACGAGTCTTGAGTCTACGAGTCTTCTTCGAGTCTTACGGGTCTTACGAGTCTTCCGGGTCTTCGAGTCTTCGGGTCTTTCGAGTCTTCGAGATATCTTGGACCGATATATCGAGTCTTCATACGAGTCTTGATTTCTCGGTTTTTACATCGAGTCTTGATTTCTCGGCCACACTTCGAAGTCTTGATTTCTCGTTTTATTTGAAACTTGAACCTTCGTTTCATATTTGAAACTTCAGTTTCTTTAGAAACTTACCGAAGTCTTCGAGAATCTTGAGAATCTACTTTCGATCTATATCTCGCTAACTATACGGTGCGAGATAACATCCCCTAACACTCTAAAACTGAATCTTGACTCAACTATCAAGATTATCCTGAACATGTCATACTCAGGGGTTTTGGGATCTAATCAAAATCTTCTTTATTAAATTCATCTCCCAACATTTGAGTAGCTACATGTCGCCAAAAAAGGGTGATTCTGAAGTTATTGCATCAACTTGGCAAACTGCTTGGGATGAGTGGCTACAGAATACAAAGAATTCACTGTGCTCATCCGATATGCTAAAGGCTTTTGTTAAGTCTAGTATTAGTTGATATTGTCTATAGTATTAGTTTACATGATGTACAGTATTAGTTCACACACTGTATGGTATTAGTTTAGATATTTGTATATTGTAATTTTGTTGAGTTTGTATGTATAATTTAGTGTTACTTTTGTTGTAGTTGTAGCTTAATGTTATGAATCATTTGAGCAGATTTTTGTCAAATTTTGTCTTCACAACCACTACGTTACTATTGTTGTGGATTTTAAAGATACCAAGATATGGTATCTAGACAATAGGAAGCATTGTGACCAAGCAGAGAAAGTTGTATTTCATGATACTACTGATTTATTGGTACGTCGTATTTTTTATGATAACTTTTGGATCCGATTTTAGGGTTCTCATCTTTGCTTGATATTATATGTTTTGTAGTGCAATACCCTATCGGTTTATCTAGATAACAAGGGTCATCCCAAATGCAAAGACCTATTGCACTATGAGATTGTAAACGTTCTCTTCCGTTGGCAAACATCGAGGGTTGATTGTGATAGTGGTGTGTACATGATTCACCACATGATGCATTTTGATGGTGAGGTGTACACATCTCCCAACTTGAACAAGGTACATCTGTACATAAATGTATATTTGAAATTACATTTTTATTCCACCAAACTTGTGTTTTTAACTGTTTTAGTTTTATATTGTAGGTTGATGTGCGGAATATATTGAGGGCTGAGATTCTAGCCAGTATTGTTCTAAGTAATCAAAATGAAATTAGAACAATTGTGATAGACAAGGCCTACATGTTTTTCAAAGAAAATCCCTCCCTGTTGAAGTTACGTGCTGCAAAAAAGAAAGAGAGACAAGAGAAGCTTCATGAGCAAAAGAAAAAGGAAGCTGAAGAAAATTTGACAAAAATGAGTGAAATTAGAAGAGGCAAACGAAAGGTTGGTGATGTGTTGCCCAGCCCTTAAATGAGGTTACCTCATATATAGCATCTGTTAGTAGGCTTTACAGTATTTTTAGTTGTAGATTTATTAGCAATCAATTGTGACTTTATTAGCAATCAAATGTAGTTCCCCAAGATTTGTGAGCTTTGTGATGAAAGAATTAAAAGCTGCAGAGTTCTCCAATACTATGAACAGAGAGATTGATTTCTTCAAATATTAGTTAGAAGTTGGCTTTTGAAGCAGGGGAGAGTTATGCCATTGTAACTCCTTGATTTTGTTGCATTTTCTTAATCTATGTGTGCATATATGTAATATATAGATGGCACAACTTATAACTATGTCAATAATTTTTGTTTCTCTATTGTTTGTGAACTTTATATCTTACATGATTGTTCTCCTTTGAGCCCCTCTTCATTTTTCTAGCTTTCAATAAAATAATGATTTTGCGTTTTCTAAACACGAGCTATAATATTAAATTATATTAATATAATTTAATATGAGCTACAGTATTAAATTGACATAAGCTATAGTATTAATTGGTATATGCTATAATATTAATGAATATAAAGTTACTGTATTAATCAATATAAGCTGCAATATTAATTGACATGAACTATAGTATTAAATGGTATAGGCTATAGTATTAATTGGTATAGGCTATACTATTAATGAATATAAAGCTACAATATTAATCAATATAAGCTGCAATATTAATTGACATGAGCTATAATATTAATCAATATAAGCTATAGTATTAATTGACGACAAATACTTGTGTATACCCTTTACACCAATTTTTTTCCCGACCCGAGCCTGGACCGAGTGGTTCATGGTTCACCCGACCCTAAGGGTTCATGGTTTAGAGTATAGGGTTTAAGGTACATGGTTCAAGGTTAAGGGTTCAGGGTTTAGGGTTAAGTTTTTTTTCCGAGCCCGGATCGAGTGGTTCATGGTTCACCCGACCCCAAGGGTTCATGGTTTAGGGTTTAGGGTTCAGTGTTTAGGGTTAGTTCATGGTTCACCCGACCCCAAGGGTTCATGGTTTAGGGTTTAGGGTTCAGGTTTTTTTTTCTATTTTTTCCCCGACCTGAGCTGGGACTGAGTGGTTCATGGTCTAGGGTTTAGGGTTTTTTTTCAGTTTTTTTTCGAGCCCAGACAGAGTGGTTCATGGTTTAGGGTTTAAGGTACATGGTTCAGGGTTTAGGGTTTAGGGTTCAGTTTTTTTTCTGAGCCCGAACCGAGTGGTTCATGGTTTAGGGTTTAGGGTTCAGGGATTAGGGTTCAGGGTTTTTTTTTAGTTTTTTTCCCCAACTCGAGCCGGGACCGAGTGGCTCATGGTTCACATGACACGAATGGTTCATGGTATAGGGTTTGGGGTTTGGGGTTTATGTTTTTTTTTCACTTTTTTTTTTTCGAGCCCGGATCGAGTGGTTCATGGTTCACCCGACCCCAAGGGTTCATGGTTTAGGGTTTAGGGTTTAAGGTACATGGTTCAAGGTTAAGGGTTTAGGGTTTAGAGTTCAGGGTTTAGGGTTTAGGGTTTAGGGTTTTTTTAAAGTTTTTTTTCCCGACCCGAGCCTGGACCGAGTGGTTCATGGTTCATGGTTCATGGTTCATGGTCTAGGGTTTAGGGTTCATGTTTATTTTAAGTTATTTTTCCGACCCAGGACCGAGTGGTTCATGGTTCACCCAACCCTAAGGGTTCATGGTTTAGGGTTTAGGGTTCAAGGTTTAGGGTTTAGGGTTCAGGGTTTTTTTTTAGTTTTTTTCCCCGACCTGAGCCCAGACCGAGTGGTTCATGGTTCATGGTCTAGGGTTTAGGGTTCATGTTTTTTTTTTTTTTTTTTTTTCCGAGCCCGGACCGAGTGGTTCATGGTTCACCCGATCCCAAGGGTTCATGGTTTAGTGTATAGGGTTTAAGTTACATGGTTCAGGGTTTAGGGTTCAGGGTTTAGGGTTGGTTCATGGTTTACCCGACCCCAAGGGTTCATGGTTTAAGGTATAGAGTTTAAGGTACATGGTTCAAGGTTTAGGGTTCAGGGTTTAGGGTTGGTTCATGGTTTACCCGACCCCAAGGGTTCATTGTTTAGGGTATTGGGTTTAAGGTACATGATTTAGGGTTCAGAGTTTAGGGTTTAGGGTTCATCTAAATTAAAATTGAATCTAATTGCATCAATTAGTGCACACAAGCATTAAATTTATAGGAGCTTTATTATTAAATTATGCTGTAAGATATAGTGTTAATTGATAGGAGCTATAATATTAATTGGTATTAGTTATAGTATTAATTGATATAAGCTATGTTATTAATTGATATAAGCTAAGGTATTAATTGATATAAGCTAAGGTATGAATTGACATGAGCTATAGTATGAATTTGTATAAGCTATAATATTAATTGATATGTTATAGTATTAATTTGTCTAATAATATGAGATAAACACCTGAACTTGAAATTAACAAACCACAAAAGAACCAAAACAAGGCCCACATATAACATCCCAAACCTAAAAACAGTGACAAAACAAGACAAAAACAGCCGAAGAAATCCAAGTCCAAGCATAGCCCAAAAAGATCCAAACAACACACCCAATATATTAACAGGGAATTAGTACCAGCTGCTGAAATACTAACATAGTTCTAGTAACAACATAAAATTCATACTATAGCTATATTTCGAACAGTACAATCCCCCATCGAGCCAATTAATCATAAAATTAGCAGATACCAAACCAAACAAATGAAAAACAAACGAAAAATCCATAACATAAATCGTAAAAGAGGGCAAGCCTCTCAGCCCAACTCACAATGACACCCAACACATTCAACCAATTTTCCATAACAAAACACATAACCATGACCTAATTCATGCAAAACAATCTACTCAAACCAACAAAAACAGTAGCCCACTCATATCCAAAACCAGTAATTTTAAGACACTACAGAATAACAATAGGCCACCATATCTCCCGCACACAAACAAACCAAATAGAGGTAAGTTTATCAAGTGTTGGGTAATCAAGAATTAAATGAAAAAAATTAGAAATAATTACTTACTAAATTAAATGGGGCCTAGGTGTTTTAGATCCAAATTCCAAATTTGGGGCAGATTGTGTTGAACTTGCTCTTTTATTCTTGTTTTTCTCAAAATGACCTTTTTTTCCTTTTGCTTCTTCCCTTCGTTACTGAACGAGTAGGATCTTGTACCATTCTAGATGATTCTGATTGTGCAGAACTCTCTTCTTGTTCGGTACACATCACTGCCTTCACAACAATCAAATCTCTATTAATGCCTTCTTCAATTATTCTTCTAGCAGCTTCATTTCCTCTGCCCAACAACAATAAATTGTGTTGCTTCCTTGCCATGTCATTTGTCCAAATGATACACTCACTCTTCTCCTTTTCCTTTCTTTGAGGTTCCACCTTATCCAACACTTGTAATCTGGCTTGTTTCGTCCATCTCTTCAAAATATACCTATCAGGTATGCATTCCACCGATTTCACATTAAGTACTCTCAAGCAATGATAGCAAAGCATCCCGCTCTCTTCAAATTTCATGCAAGCACAATCGATAAACTTTAAAGAAGAATCAAATATAACTCTGCATCTTGGATCATCACCAATAGATTTAACATCATATACATTCGTGGTATCCAGACTTTCAACTTCTTTGAATGAAGCATTAATACTTATTCTGAACTCCGCTTCAAAATCTCTAAAAAGAGGTAGTGTGTATACCTGCGACGCTTGCTTTATCATTCCATACATTGGACAACTTGATTCAGGTATAGACCATAAGCAATTGAAATTATCTTTTTGTTCTTTGTCCCTCCAATTTTGGATAACATTCTTGAAGATCTCATAAAAAACTGTCAGATTTGTATCTTTCCTAGCTTTTGATCCAATCGAACTATTTGTGCTCTCACTTCGTTGCGATGACTTAATTCCAGCCGAAAAGAAGTTTTTGTTTAGTGTCGTGCACCATTTCTCCTTCAAGCTATATAATCGTGTAATCCAAAAGTTGTCTGCAAGCTCATATTTTGTTACCATCTCTTTCCAAGTCATTTCAAAATGCTCTCAGTTCATACACCCTGATAAGCACTTGTTGAACATTGCTTTCATAGAATCATCGCTCTTCCATTTGCCCAATTTTGGTATGGCATTCTGCTGCAAGTGCCAGAGACACAATATGTGCGTAGTTTCAGGGAAAACCTACATACAATAGTATATAATTAGTAAATATGAAACATAGTATTAGTTCATATTCAATATTTAGGGTACCATACCTTTTCTATACCGTTTGACATCGCCAAATCTTGGTCCGTGAAGATGGAGACTGGATGTTTTCCTCCCATAGACTTGCTAAACACTTTGAATAGCCATTCAAACCTTTCCGTTTTCTCATCAGAGATGAAGGCACACCCAAACATCACATTCTTCCGATGACTATTAATTCCAACAAAGGGATCACATATTAGGTCATATTTGTTTGTCCTGTATGTGGTATCGAATACAACGACATCTCCAAAAAGGTCATAGTCATCCCTCATCGACGAGTCCCTCCAAAATATGTTAGCCAAACTTGCTTCACCGTCCAATCTCACACTGTAATAAAACTCCAGGTCATTTGCACTTTCTTCTTCTAATATGTCAATTAAAGTCTGTGCATCTCCTGATTCTATCTTGTTCAGATTTAGACGACTTACGAAGTTCAGGTAATCTCTCATTGTGTGACCTACGTGCTCTTTTCCCCCCGCTAAAAACTCCAAGTAATGATAAGATTGGGCAGCCTTTATTCCACAAGAGATCATTTGTTCGATAATTTTTGCAGTCTCTTCTGGTATCTTCCTTTCTGATTAGTGATGATGCCCCTACTCCGGTCTTGTTAAGTTATGATTATGCTGCATGACATGTTTCTGAACCTCGTAAATTCCTTCTTTGTTTCTCTTGACATGCAACAACGTCGGGTAATTTGTCCTCGTAATTCCAACTAGTTTCTTCTTCCTTATTTTTCCACTTGTTGTAGTTTCAACTTCACATTTTTTTTGTTTAATTCCAGCACAAGAGCATAGTTAAATTCTTGCCAACTCTATCCCAGTTGTTGAGCTTCTACTAGTTCCTTTCCGTACGCTAAACCCCGTGGCTAGAGCATGTCTACAATACAATTTGTACATGTCGTCCATACTAGTCCCTGTCCTTCCCATCAGACTTCCACTCACATCATCAATGTCGTCATCGTCCCCTGTTTTAATAAAATACTAAGTTTAACACGTGTAAAACCTATATAACATATATATGAAACTTTTTGTTTGAATATAATTTTTTACCGTCTATCACATTCTCTTCACCCTGTTCAGCAGCAATCTCAATTTCTTCACCATCTTCAAAAACATAAGTGCAATCTATTATCACATCATCATCATCGCCATATACATTTTCAGCAACTTCTTCATCAGCATCAACTACTAAAATAGTGTTTTGATCAAAAATTTCTGTATTAAGAAAAGTAATACAGAGTAAGTAAAACAGTCTGAGAAACTAATAGTATGATATATGTGCACAAAATTCTATAGTTCATATCAACCAGTACTACAACTTACATAAACTAATACTATAGCTCTACCTGCATAAGTATTTAAAACAGAAATCCTAGAAACTGCAAACCAGTTGTACATGTGTAGATATTCTCAGAAAATCAATTTATGCTGCATTAGTATTACCATCAATTTCAAACACTAGTTCTAGTAGCAACCCCTTTGTGCTGCATTGAATCCATGAGTGTAGCATTGTATGTATTTATGTGTAAAAGCAGTAAATAAGTAATCAATGAGTTGTTCACGAGTCTCAATACTATAGTTCATATCAACCAGTACTAGAACTTACATAAACTAATACTATAGCTCTACCTGCATAAGTATTTAAAACAGAAATTCTAAAAGCGCAAACCGGTTGTACATGTGTAGATATTCTCGAGAAAATCAATTTATCTTTGCATTAGTATACCGCCAATTTCAAACACTAGTTCTAGTAGCAGCCCCTTTGTGCTGCATTGAATCCATGAGTGTAGCATTTTATGTATTTATGTGTAAAAGCAGTAAATAAGTAATCAATGAGTTGTTCACGAGTCTCAATACTATAGTTCATATCAACCAGTACTACAACTTACATAAAGTAATACTATAGCTCTACCTACATAAGTATTTAAAACAGAAATCCTGGAAACTGAAAACCAGTTGTACATGTGTAGATATTCTCAGAAAATCAATTTATGCTGCATTAGTATTACCACCAATTTCAAACACTAGTTCTAGTAAGACCCCTTTGTCTGCTTTGAATCCACGAAAGTGTAACATTGTATCTATTTATGTGTAAAAGCAAAGTAAATAAGTAATCCATGCACATTCACGAGTCTCAATACTATAGTTCATATCAACCAGTACTACAGCTTACATCAACTAATACTATAGCTCTACCTGCATAAGTATTTAAAACAGAAATCCTGGAAACTGCAAACAGTTGTACATGTGTAGATATTCTCAGAAAACTAATTTATGATGTTGTTGGGATTATACTGGAAAGTATGCTTTTACTTTGTATAATCGAAACTGAATTTTCAGACTTATTTACTGAAATAAATTGTTTATCACCGATGCTTTAAATATCATTGAATGTTACATATATTTCTCGCATAACAGTTCAATAAGTAAATGCGTGTTACATTGTAGTTAATTTAGTGATACGGATCACAGAAGATTAAATTAACAGTCCCTTGTAACTAAAAGTACGTTATTCACGACCTAGATGGAAATGAACAACCCATCGTGAAAGGATGAAGTGTAAGGCTCAGATTGGCTTGTCTTGACCAAGAGATTACACTAGTGCATGATGATGTAATTGAATAGGACCTCTGAGGAGGATAAATTCTTAAATGAACAAGGAAGAATTAGACCTCAGTGGTTCGTTGTTTCTTAATCTTCGTCCCTTAAATAGGATCACGTGGGATTGGTAACTATTGCTTTGACTTATCATGGGTAGCGAATCAAAGAGATTCAATACTTTTTATCTTGGGCAATATTATTAGTCACATGTGATTGCTAAGATTTAATACGAAGAATCGTGTGCAAGTACGCTTGTTTGATTTGCCCCCTTGGGAGGTTCATAAGCTTTATCATACCAAATCTTGCAAGTGGAATTAGTTTCCGGTATGGATAATAATATTGAACCGTTCCTTGACCAAGGATAAAAGACATTAATTAATTAGAAAGCTATTTCAGTGGCATGAATTAATTAATGGGCTAGATAATCTTAAACACGGGAAATAATGACTGGGAGCCATATTGACTGTAATATGGGTTAAGATGGATAGTGCAATATTAATTATGTAGTGGGATTAATTAATATTTATGGGCTTGAATTTTATTGTGGCTCAATATTAGATATTCAAGGTCCATTAGAAGGTCCAATTTTAATTCTCCTAAAGGCCCCCTGAGTAGCCCAACATATAGTCCAATAACTGAAAAGGTGATTAAAATAAAATAAATAATGTTGCTTATTTTTCCTATGATATTTTCGAAATTTATGGATAAAAGAGGGAGAAAGATTTTCTTTGAATTTTGTTATGGAATGAAGATATGTATTCTTGGAATACAAGATTTTCTCATTAAATTCAAGAAATCTCCCACTTGGTTATTCATAAGGATATTTCGAAATTTTGAAAATAGAGGGCAAGAAAGATTTTTTTGATTTTCTTGAAAAGATATTATGGAAGATATGTATTTCTTGAAATACAAGAATATCTCATAAATTCAAGAAGATCCAAATCTTGGAATCTTGCAAGACTCAATTTTCGAAAATTCCATAATTTGAAGAGGTGGGATTTTTGTGGAATATTTTAATTATGGGAAAAAGAATATAGGAGATATATTCAAGATTTCTTGGTGATCAAGAAAAGTCTTTTCCCACATTGATTTTTCATCAAAAATTTCGACCACCTCTCACCTATAAATAAGGGATGATTCTTTCATTCCCAAGAACAATTCCATGTGCTGGAAAAATTAGCAAATCCACATAACTGGTGCAACAAAGTTTATTTTTCCTTTTGTTAATTGTTCGACAAGTGTCCTTCCACCGGATAGTTGAGCAAGGGCTAAGGGAATACTTGGGAAGTCCTTTTGGTTAGTCCGTCCAACCGAATTCACTGCCATCCCGAGAGGTACGTTCACGTAAACCCGTAGATTTCGCATGCGTAAGTTTTACGTGACTTATTATATGCATGATATGTTGTAGCAATTATTATTTGAATTAATATAGGATTAATTCATGCTAGTAATAATTAAAGAATTAAATTTGTATTTAAATATTCACCCCGAATAGATCTGTGCAAATTATTCCCCAACAGCTGCATTAGTATTACCATCAATTTCAAACACTAGTTCTAGTAGCAGCCCCTTTGTGCTGCGTTGAATCCATGAGTGTAGCATTGTATGTATTTATGTGTAAAAGCAGTAAATAAGTAATCCATGAGCTGTTCACGAGTCTCAATACTATAGTTCATATCAACCAATACTACAACTTACATAAACTAATACTATAGCTCTACCTGCATAAGTATTTAAAACAGAAATCCTGTACTATATGGGCTTTTTGTTTTGTAATATTCACACATTTTGTAAGATTTTTCCTTTACATATTCATGACTATAGAAATAACATACAAGTGACAAATATATTAACACAAACACTGTCATTAGTAGGCCATTAATAGTGGCTTTCAATTAGGTTGAAGCCTGTTTAATGACACAACACCAATGACCAAACCCTTTTGTTAATGCACATCTATTCTCTATTATCAGTCTTCATAAGAATTCATAAAGTCTTCATTTTTATGCCATTTCTTAGGCCTGATAGAGGTAGTTAATGTCAAAACCTTTTTTAATCCTCTAAATTAAAAATGTCTAACTAACCCCTAGTTTAAATACCAAGGCACTAGAGACTCTAAGCAACTACACTGCTGACAAAATCTTTGAATGACATTTCCCACTAAGCAACTAGTGGCTTTAGAATGCAGGTCACACACTTTATGCCTTCGGTGGTAATCTTTGGCACAACTCAAATCTGATTTGCAATCCTGTACCTGACAAACAGGCGGTGCACCATGGACTTTAATCCTCTTGCCATCCAAATCATTCGGTCCCAGCTGCAAATTGAGCTCTTCATTCTCAACCCTTGTCCATTTTTCCAAATCTCTATTCTCCCTCTCATCCTGGAGCACTACTTCATCTGCCTGCCCAATATGCCTACTGAGAGGAGCAGCAACAAACAGATCACCATCCCATTTCCACTCATTCAAATCCCATTCCATACTCCTTTTCCCCACCTCCTGTATATTATCAGGACCATAGAAATTATGCAACTTTCTTAGAATTTCCCTGTTTCTTCCCCAACTCCCCCGAATGGCTTTTTCCATATGTCACAAGTAATAATTCTAAAAACCCGTGCCCACCATAATCTAAAAACAAACATACATGTAATGATGTTTCTGGCAATGAAGAAACTAATAATTTCAGTAAAAACTTCATAAAGATAGGTAATTAAAGGTATAGCAATGGCACTGAGGTTTCTTGAAAGTTCAGTTTGAACAATTGTTAACGATTGCCAACACATAAATATTACAACAAATTGACCAAATGCCAAAGTCCTACTTCCTGTATCAGCCTTTTCAACATCACACAATGTTGCAGCACAAGCAAGTCTAGTATTGATAATAAACCCAATCCAAATACAATCCAAATGACCATTACAATCCAAATAGATTATATAATACACAAATTACTTTGTAGAATTCAAGCATGAAACGAGTGGCATACCTAAATCTGTTGAAGCCATTATTCCAAAGCTCAAATGTGCAGAATTTCTTCTTACAAATCGCGCAATTGTTCTTTCTTCACTTTTCAGTTGAATCGCACCTCACTATGTGCGAATCGCCCTTCTCAATCGCACCTCACTCCTTCACTTTGCCATCTCACTGTGTGTTAATCGCACCCCACTTCTTCACTTTGCCCTCTCACTGTGCGATAATCGAACCTCACTTCTCCAGTGCGTGTAAATCGCACTATGTGTGAATCGCCCTTCTCAATCGCACCTCACTTCTTCACTTTGCCCTCTCACTGAGCGAATCGCCCTTCTCAATCGAACCTCACTTCTTCAGTGCGTGTAAATCGCACCATCAGTGTGTGAATCGCACCCTCAGTGCGTGTAAATCATATGCACAATCTCTCATAATTTTCCCAACATTGTTATTTCACATCCATTCTCTATTTTTTGTCTTTAAGAATTCATAAAGTCTTATATTTTTATGCCATTTCTTAGGCCAATACTTTTAGTTAACAAAAAAACCTCAAAAATAAATATAAAAAAAATGTTTTTTTAACCCCTAGTTTTTTACCAAGGCACTATAAAATTTGAATTAAAAATTAAAAAAATCTTTGAATGAAATTTTCCACTAAGCAACTTTGGCTTTTTAGAATGCAGGTCACACACTTTATGCCTTCGGTGGTAATCTTTGGCACAACTCAAATCTGATTTGCAATCCTGTACCTGACAAACAGGCGGTGCACCATGGACTTTAATCCTCTCAAATCCAAATCATTACCATTGATGCAAATTGAGCTCTTCATTCTAAAGTAGTTAGATATGAATTTTTCCAAATCTCTATTGGTTCTCATCCTGGAGCACTAAATCATCTGATTAAAAATTATAATTATAATTAACTAAAATTAAGAAATTTAAAAATTAAAAATAGATTATTATAGTTTTTTCCCAATATCCAATGAGAATTCACGTTCTCCAAGACCAATTTACTCCTTTTCCCCCACTCCTGGTTATATTAGAAAAAAAAATAGATGTTATGCAAATGTTCTTAAACATTTCCTGTGGTTTCCCCAACTCCCCCGAATGGCGTTTTTTCCATTTTTCAAAATTGTGCGGTAATTCAAAAAACCCGTGCTCAACCATAATCTAAATGGATTGGTATGAAAAGATGTTTCTGGCAATGAAGAAACTAATAATTTCATAAAAAATTCATAAAGATAGGTAATTAAAGGTATAGCAATGGCACTGAGGTTTCTTGAAAGTTCAGTTTGAACAATTGTTAACGATTGCCAACACATAAATATTACAACAAATTGACCAAATGCCAAAGTCCTACTTCCTGTATCCAAGTTTTTCAACATCACACAATATTGCAGCACAATCAAGTCTAGTATTGATAATAAACCCAATCCAAATACAATCCAAATGACCATTACATTTCAAAAATAGATTATATAATACACAAAACATTTGTAGAATTCAATATTGAAACTTGTAATTGGCATGTTTGATGGTTATTTGCCATTATTCTTAAATTGATAAAATTATCCATTTGTTTCTTCTTTACAAAAATTTTTAATTGTTCCTTCTTCACTTTTCAGTTGAATTTAACCTCAAATGTGCGAATCGCCCTTCTCAATAATACCTTATCCTTCACTTTTCAAATCTTTGTAAAATAATTAACTATTCACTTCTTCATCTTAGTAAAATTTCACTGTGCGATAAAAAAACCTCACTTAAAAGTCAATGTAAATCGCACTATTTGTATCGCCCTTTCAATCGCACCTCACTTCTTCACTTTGCCCTCTCACTGAGTAAATCTAATTTCTCAATCGAAGTTTCTTTTTTTTTTAAACGCACCATAATTGTAAATATGGACAAAGTGCGTGTAAATCATATGCAAAATCTCTCATGTTTTTGTGCGTGTAATTTCACATCCAAATATGTGTTTTTTTTTTTAAGTATGCGGGTCGCGGGTATATGGATAGTGAATACCTTGACCATATCAAAACCTTGACCCAAAAATAAACCGGTCCAAAAAAAAATTCTTTTCTGGGAACTTATTTTTTTGGACTATAAAATTGAATTAAAAATTTAAAAATGTATAAATTTTATCCTATTTTTATTTGTAAAACTATATGTATATCTTAATAAAAATTATATTAATTTAATTGTTGGGTCAATTAATTAATGGAGATTCCTTTTCAATTTCTAAATATACATTTTGATAGGTTTATGCAACATTCATGAGTCAAGGATGGAGAAACCCCCAATTATGGTAATGGATAAAAAAAAAAAACCATGCTTAGATTAAAAAATATATTAAAAATTATAATTATAATTTTTTAAGAAATTTAAAAATCAAAAATAACATTATTATATTTTTTGAACATATACTTTTAGATTGCTTAATACTTTTACCAAGTGCATAATATTATTTTGTTATCAATAAAAAAAAATTAATATTTTTAAATTAATTAATTAAACATTATTAATTAATCTTTAAGTAATAAGTTTAATTAATTAATAATAAATTTAATTGTTTTTTGGAAAAAATTTGTCGGTAGGGCAAAATTGTGGCGTGCTCAAGTGCAAGTCTATATGGATTGGTATGAAAACCCACAAAACGTGTACAACGTCCGTTCGACATAAATAGATTTAGCATAACCCTCGCTCTTGATATAACAAGTTTTAAGTTTAGAATTTTGTGTGTTACTATTGACAAGTTATTTATATCACAATTCAGGATTATGTCCATCTTGGAATTAATAAATTTAAGGGTTGGTATGCAACAAATGCCCTCGATCCAAGATATCGGGGACAATTAGATATTTATAATTTTTGGTCAAACCTAACCTTTTTTTTGAGTCATGACAATTCAAAAACCCGCCCAACAAGGTTTGTGGAGTAACTTATAGCATGTTTTATAATTTTCATCTTGTAATTTGAATGTTTGTAAATATTTCTATAAAATTAGGGGTGTTTGATAATTAATTATCCATTTGTTTAGGTTGATGTAAAATTTTTAACTTTTTGCGATTTTTGTAATTCAATATAAATTGGATTTATATAAAAATCAATAATAATAGACAATTTATTATCAAAATTTATTAAAGATTAGATCTATTTGTATATGAAATGTAAAAAACACCCTTAAAAAATTGAAACAACTATATTTCATTCTTGTGAATTTATTCAAACAATAGAAGGACATTTGTGGTTGGACATGGGATGGAAGGTAATATCTACTTTTTTTATAAAACCTCATATTTTTTTTTTTAAACATTATATAATTTCTAAATATGGACAAGCATATCATGGGCCCTCATCCCGCAAAACCAAACGGTAGATTAGTTGGGATTAAAATCCTAATCATGGGCATATCCAAATCAATCCAAAATGAACCAAACGGGTCCTTGGGAAATTGATTAGGAACACATGTGGACTATATTCAAGTAAGTTTAATCATGTTTGGATTTTGATTGTATTTTTTATTTGTAAAACTATATGTATATCTTAATAAAAATTGGAGCTTTAATTGGAGCATAGATAATTAATGGAGATCCGTGAGGACACACAATTTTTTTTTTAATTCTTAATAATTTTGATTGAAAATTAAGTTATTTCATTGAAAAATAGAAAGTTGTTTTTGGGAAATGAATTTAATAAAAAAAAATTTTGATTAGATTCCCAAAATATATTTAGTATGACATGTTGTTTTAATTCTTGATAGATGAATAAGATTATTTGAACACATACTTTTAGATTGCTTAATACTTTTAGAGTGCATAATATTATTTGTATCAATACTTATAATTAATATTTTTAAATTAATTAATTAAACGTTATTAATTAATACTAAGTAATAAGTTTAATTAATTAATAATAAATTTAATTAAAAAATGGAAAAAAAAAAATATTAAGACTCAGAGTGATCAAGACTCGAGAGAACTTTGAAGACTCGAGAGATACGACAAAGACGTCAAACGTGAGAAATCAAGGTGTAGATTTAGCATAACTCACTCTTGATATAACAAGTTTTAAGTTTAGAATTTTGTGTGTTACTATTGACACTGTATTTATATCACAATTATTATATGCACACTGTAATAATAATTTATGGGTGTCAGTACCGAAAATGCTCTCGATTGTGTCGTGTGACAATTCAATTTTATAATTTTTGGTCAAACGAACCACTTTTTGGTCATGACAATTCAAACTTTTTTTTTCAGGTTTGTGGAGTCTTATGCATGTTTTATAATTTTTCACTGAATACTGCTAGTAAATATTTCTATAAAATTAGGGGTATTCCCACCCTAGAACACATTGATTAGATATACAAATATATTCAAAGTGGGATTGAGAAGATTGGATTGATTTAATTGGATTTGTTGAATCAAGGTATGCGTTTGGATTATAGGATTAGATTGAGGATTAAAAACCATTGAAATGTCATAAAAATCTCAAATTGAATTGAAACAACATCATATTTCAAACTTGTGAATTTATTCAAACAATTGAAGGGCAATTTGTAATAGGGTGATAAGATATCTTTATATGTGAACTTTTAAACATAGGATTAGGCAATCCTCCATGGAGGTGATTTTAAGTCCATTTTCGAACCCGAGAGGGTTATAAGTCCATATCATGTGGCCCTCGGTAAATAAACCAAGCAATAGATGGAGGTTGGGATTAAAATCCTAATCATGGCCTATTTCGATCAGAGAGGGAGAGGGGCCTTAGGGAAATTGATTAGGAACCATTATATATTTAACGGTGTTGGACTTGATTATTTTTATACTTGTTCATATGGATCTTGTTATAAGCAAAACACAACACATGAGCTTAAAAGGAAAAATTTGATTTTTTTTAATTCTTAATATTTTATATGCATCGAACTTAATGTTTTTATTTCATTGAAAAAAAATAGGTTTTTTCACGGGAAAACAAATTAGTTGTTTAAGTTTGAATATATTAATTTTTTCATTGAATAATATAAGGTTTGAAAGCCATCTCGGTGGATTCGGTCCGACATGAGATGGAGGCTTAAAAGTATTAGTTTTTTTACTAAAAAATATTAGTTGTTTCATTGAAAAACAGAAAATAAAACTTTTATATAATAATTAATTTTGAAATTCTAATTAAAAATATTGAGTCTATAAAAAATTTAATAATATGTTAGTATAATTTATAAAGAACGAAATAAAAAGTTTATATATAAGTTATAATTTATGAAAATAGAATTAACTTATATGTAATATTAAATTTTGATAATTTATTTGTTAAATATTAAGTGTAAAAATTAATCTGCGTAATGAATACATAAATGATAAATTAAAAGTAATTAGTTTAATAGCTTTAAATAATAGTCATTTTAATTGATATTTCATGTACCAGGTGATGGCCATCTCCCTAAACGGCATATGAAAAGTGTTCATCTCAAGTTGTCATCGTTCGACGAATGTTGTAATTAGGGACATTTTATTTTTTATATTTCATGTACGTCGTGCAGAGTGATGGCCATCTCCCCAAATGACATATGGAGCATGTTCGTCTCAGGTTGTCACCGTTCGACGAATGTTGTAATTAGGGGTATGTTATGATTTTTGAACATGTATTCCTTCATGCTAGCCAATCTAGATCATCGTATGAGGAAATAAGCATTGTCGGCTGCATGGAAATAATTTCATGTACGTCGTGCAGGGTGATGGTCATCTCCCCAAACGGCATATGGAATGTGTTCGTCTCAGGTTTCCACCGTTCGACGAATGTTGTAATTGGGGGTATGTTATGATTTTTGAACCTGTATTCGCTCATGCTTGCCAATCCAGATCGTCGTATGAGGAAATATGCATTGTCGGCTGGATCGAAAGAATTTCATGTACGTTGTGCAGGGTGATAGACATCTCCCCAAACGGCATATGGAACGTGTTCGTCTCATGTTGTCACCGTTCGACGAATGCTGTAATTAGGGGCATTGTTGGGAAATCTGTATTTTAGTTTTGATGGAAGTTCCAAAACAGGTTGTAATAGGACCAGTCAGACCTGTTAGCTGACTGATGACTTAGAATCAGATTAAGATGACCAGCTGAAATGTATAGATAGATGATGTAAAAGATGGTCACATATTGAGGGGGAACTCAATATGTATAGGTCAGGTCGAAGTATCAGATGACCCAGATAAGGTCAGATGATCAGAAGACTAAGACAAAACAGAAGACAAAAAGTCAGACGATCAGGTGAAGACAGAAGACACTAAAGACTCGGATGAACTCAAGACTTAGACAAACTCAACTGGGAGATTAATCAAGACTACTTGAACTCAAGACTCGGGATGAACTCAAGACTCAGATAAACTCAAGACTCAAGAATAAACTCAAGACTCAAAGATGATCAAGACATCAAGCTCAGAGTCACCAAGATCAAGACTACCAAGACTCAAGACCTACAATCACCGAGTCCAAAAATTGAGCTAAGACAATGCAAGATCAAGACTCAACAAGGTAGATCGATCACATTCGATCAAGTCACCACACCGCGCCAATCAAAATAACACACCGCATAAGACGAATCTTCTACAAAAGGAATATCAATCGCCCAACGGACAAATTATCAAGTGTACCATGGCTAACGAGAAAGTTTTACACGGCACAAAAAGAGCCGACATTACGGATTCGCTCGCGGACATAAATGGCACTAATTATGCCTACGGCCATGCCGATATTCGGAGCACGTCACAATCATATCCTACAACCTACCTAATATAGCCCGAAATTCAAATTGCTCTCCAACGGCTCTTTGATTTCGAGGTCTATAAAATGGGATTGCTCGACAAGTGAAGAAAAGAGGACAAGAGACCAAATACCATCACATGAACAATTGAGCAAAGCGGAACAACAACATTAACGCAAATTCTCAAGAAGCAAAAAGGCTTCAGAATTTCCGCTGGAAGAACACCATATTTGAAGATTATTCTTAGAGTGTTCATCCCATTGGTCTTAGCAAGAAATCCTATCCACTAGCATTTGGCTACCTAAACACCAGGATAGATTTCCAGTTGGAACCCTCAAACATTCTTTACCCAAACTCAAGTTAGGTTAAGTTTGTTACCGCAAGATTTCAGACTAGGGATTCTAGTTTTCTGATTTCTGGTTTGATTGAGTACCTTGTTACCGCAAGATGAAGCCGAGTACCTTGTTCCTAAGCCTTAAAGCTCACGAGTTCGATCTAATTGAAAGAGGACATGCAGATGAAGACGAAACGCCTGTTGAAGCCTCAACATCTAAATCAGTTGCATTCAAAGCAACCAGCAGCAGATCAAAGGCTACTGAACCTGTTGGAAACATTATGAGTCAAGGTAAATGATCACTCGCTTACTAAAGAAACTTGAAAGATCGAATACTCAACTTGGTAAGTATCGCAGATTCTACAGAGACTATCAAGACAACAGAAGAAACAGGAGGCCAACTGACAGATCACTAGAGAGGACTAGATCTGATGATCGAAGGGATCACAGAGATGAAAAGAAAAGAGATGATCGGTCAGATGAGAGAAGAGATAACAGAGATCGATGAAGGAGTTCGGGACATAATCGAAAGGAAAGTCACCTGACAGATCCTACAGACGGAGTGACTCACCTGGCAGAGGAAGTTCCGTAGATCGAGGATCATGCTTCAACTACGAGAAACCAGGTCATTACAGCACCGATTGCCCTAACCTGACTCCCAGAGAAAGAGAAGAGAAGTTTAATGTAAGAGAGCAACGCCCGTAGATAGAAAAGCCATGGTTCTTCGGACATATCCGGAATTGATGATTCCTATATCTTCTCGAGGATTTCCGCTACTCATCTCAGAGAAGATTTCTGTCGATAAGCGATCTTGTTGATTTCTGGACCATGAAGATCGATATTCTCTTGGGATGATGATGAAATCGCCGATGGTCATGGAGGAAAACCAACTGAGGTAACCTCAAAAACCTTTTTTTCAATTTCCATTTCATTATTACACATCCGCTTTGGAGAGATTGACTTGCGGCTCTACTCGAGCAATTGCTTGATGATCTCTCGATCGCAAAAGAGACACTTATACAATAGTGGAAGTTTGAAAATGACAAGCTAAGGATTAGAAATAATCGAACTTGTTAAAGAGATTATCTAAGAATAAATTGAATCAAATCAACCAAAACCTTTCGAGAAGGTAAACCGAGGAGCTTAACGTTCTGAAAGTTAAATCTTCTGATCAGAAGAAGCAGATCAAAGATCAGTTAGCAATCAACAAACAGCAAGCTGATGATTTCAAAATTCTACAAGCTAAATTTGATGAGCTATTCCGACTACATGAGAGTCTAAAATCTACTGAGGATAGTTTGCGCAAGAAAATAGAGGTCTTCACAAAATCATCAAAAACTGTTCAAGATATGAACACCTATTTTCGAACGCCGACTAACAAGAAGGGAATTGGATTTGAGAACCCTTCTACATCCTCAAAAGCCCCGTTTGATTCACGTCAGAAGGGTGTAATCAAACGAGTCTCTGACAAAGATATACAAAAGGCTAAACATGTATCTGATAAGGGAAAGTGACCTGCTGAGCAAGTAAAGCAAGTGCCTAATCAGAAAGGGAACATAAATGGACCTCAACTGATTAAGCATCAGCCAAGGAATCAACAGAAGAACTCAGTTCTTCTGAAGAAACCTCAACCTGAACAGCAGATTAGGTATCAGAAGAGACAACCTGTAAAAAGGAAATCTAATCTGAGACTCAATCAAGGTCAGTTGCTTAATAAGCAAGCTATAGGTAAACTGCAAAGACCATCTATGCCAAAGAGATATGAATCTTTTGATGGTAACAGTCGTACCTACCCTTATAACCAGAGACCTAGGGCTACTGCACCTGAGCCACACTGGGTTAAAAGAAGACAATCTATAAAGAGAAATCTCAAGTCTTCTGATTCACCCAAAGCTCACACAAGTAATCATACTAATCAGAAAGCATATAAAGAGACGTATGATTATGTTGATATGTATGGGAGACAAATTAGACCTTCTAATCTATCTGATTACCATAGAAGTGCTCTGTTTGTGTGGATCCCTAAATCCACCACTAAACCCCCAGGACCCAATTCCAAAGGGGTACCTAAAGCCTGATTCGATTGCAGGTTCGCATGGGACTGGCCAACAAAGGAGGTGTACAAGCAACTATCTGGTACATCGATAGTGGATGCTCAAGGCACATGACTGGAAGTAAACATCTCCTTAGCTCTTACAAAGAATAAGAAGGCCCACGTCTTCTCTTCGGTGACGATAACTTTAGTTTCACCAAAGGATTCAGAATCTTAGAGAATGATGATGTACAAGTAACTGGAGTCTCGTATGTCGAAGGATTAAAGCACAATCTACTATCAGTATCACAATTCTGTGACAATGGATTCAGTGTTGAGTTCTCGAGCGACAAGTGTACGATAAGGAATCGAGCCACTCAACAAATCTTGCTAACTGGTTCAAGGAAAGGCACGATCTATACACCAGACTGGAACAATTGCACAAGAAATGCATGCTTAATTGTTAAGAGTTACAAAAGTAGCAGTTGGCTCTGGCACAAAAGAATGAGTCATCTGAACTTCAAGACTCTTAACAAGATAGCTAGGGTGCCTTTGGTTGAGGGACTTCCGAATGAGGTATTCTCAAAGGATCAGACATGTGCCGCATGTCAGAAAGGAAAACAAGTTAAAGCCTCGTTCAAGGGAATACCAGGACCAAAGATCCAAGAGAGAGTATCAGAATCGCTCCATATGGATCTATTCGGACCAGTTACACCAGTCAGTCTCAGTGGATGCAAATATACTCTGGTAATCGTGGATGACTATTCCAAGTTTACTTGGGTTGTATTCTTACACAAGAAGAATGAGACAATGACAAAGATACCCGAGCTGCTCAAGAAACTACAAAACGAAAAGGGTGTCAGCATTGTAAAAATCAGATCAGATAAAGGTACAAAATTCCTGAATTCTTTTATTACTGATTTTTGCACTGAGTTTGGTATACAGCATGAGACGTCAGCTGCAAGAACACCACAACAAAATGGAGTAGCAGAAAGGAGAAACAGAACTCTCAAGGAAGCTGCTCGCACTATGTTAGCTGAACATGCGACACCAAGCCGTTTCTGGGCAGAAGCAATCAACACTACATGCCACACTCAGAATAGATGTTCTCTGACTAAGACTCACTTCAAAACACCCTATGAATTGTGGTAAGGCAGAAAACCTCGTGTTTCATACTTCCATGTCTTTGGGTGCAAGTGTTTCATACACAACAATGGGAAAAGTCAGTTGAAGACTTTTGAGGCCAAGTCAGATGAGGGTATATTCTTAGGATATTCCTCATCCAGCAAGGCCTTCAGGGTTTACAACAAACGAACCCTAGTTGTGGAAGAAACACCCCATGTAGTCTTTGATGAGACATCTTCTGAACAAGAGAAAGCTGCCTCAGAACAAGCCGTACCAGATCAACCACTACCTGATACACAGAAAATGGATCAGCTAAGTATCAAGGAGAAAGAATCAACACGTAAGCGGTGTATATCCCGAACTTGATCTTGCCGATTCACCAGTCGATCGGACTTAAGGTACCTGACAACCTGCCGATTGAAGAAGTTCGTACATAGTGAGGCAATATCAACCGAACCATCCGGTTCGGGGGAACTCTGAAGTTCCTATGAATGAACATCGACACATGATGAGTCCAACATCAGCTGAGACATGTTCTTATCAAGTGGATCATAATTCCACACCACTCCCAATCACTAGTAATGAACTACTATCGAAATGGATGATGTTCTCAAAGCGCACTCAAATCGAGAAAAAAGAAGGACTGGATTACGGTCATCCAACCGACCGATTATTGGAGACCCATCGATAGAGTCAAAACTAGACATCGAGTTGGTGAAAGTGCCATGTATTGTTGTTATATGTCTTTGAAGGAACCAACTACTGAGAGGAAGCTCTACAAGATTTAAAGTCGGATTCTAGCCATGCAAGAGGAACTGGAACAATTTGAGAGGAATCAAGTTTGGGAACTGGTGGACAGACCAACTCATCAAGACGTGATTGACACAAAGTGGGTATTCAAGAACAAGAGAGATGAGAATAATGTCATAACCAAGAATAAGGCAAGACTTGTTGCTAAGGGGTATTCACAATCGGAAGGAATTGATTATGATGAGACCTTTGCACACCGTCGCTTCGCCTAGAAGTCATTCGGTTTATTTTCGGCATATCGCCCCACGAGGGTTCATTGTGTATCGGATGGATGTAAAGAGTGCATTCTTAAATGGGGTACTAGCGGAGGAAGTTTATGTTTAACAACCTCCGTGCTTTGAAAAAGGCAACCAAGTGTACTGATTTAAGAAAAGCTCTTTGACGGTTCGAAACAAGCTCCTCGAGCTTGGTATGATACACTCTCTCGGTTCTTGATAGGCAAAGTGGATTCACTAAAGGAATAGTGGATGAGAACCTTATTCGAATAGAAGATGGAGAAGATATTACGATGGTTCAGATTACGTGGGCGACATCATCTTTGGATCTCCCAACAAGAAGCTATGTGAGAAGTTCAGCAAATTGATGCAAGGGAAGTTCGAGATGTCCATGATGGGTCAGATGAATTACTTTATGGGTTTACAAGTCAAGCAGAGTACAGAAGGGATACTCATCTGTCAGGCAAAGTACACAAGGAATCTACTGGCCAAGTTTGGAGTTCAACATTGTAAGGAAGCCAGAATTCTCATGATGACCATGTTCAAGATGGATCCAAATGAGGACGGTCAGAAAACTAATCAAAAAGAATATAGGGCTCGATTGGATCTATTATTATACGCCAAAGAAACCAGATATCACTTTTACAGTAGGTGTATGTGTCGGATTTCAAGCAAATCCAATGCAAAGCCACCTAGAAGCAGCTAAGCGGATTCTCAAGTATCTGAAGGGGACAGTAAACCTCGGTTTATTTTACCCATCGATGATAATCTAGAGCTTAGTGGGTATTCTCGATTTCGACACGGAGGTTGAGAATCGACGAAGTCAACCTCGTGTACATGTCGGCCGGGAAATAAACCGATCTCTTGGTTTTCGAAGAAAGACATCGCCATGCGACATCTACTCTTGAAGCGGTAATATATGGTCTGCGGGGAAGTCGTTGTTCCCAACCGCTTCGCTAAGTCGGCGGTGAGGGATTACAACATCGTAGCTAAGAACGTACCTATATTCTCGTGATAATATCTTTATTGCAATCACTCGGAATCCTGTTCTACACACAAGATGCAAACATGTGGATGTCAGACACCATTTTATCAGAGATCACGTTGAAAAGAAGAATATCAGAATGGAAAAGATCCATACTGACAAGCAGAAAGCTTATATTTTAACTAAGCTGCTAGCTGAGATTAGATTCAAAGAGTTATGCAACGAGCTAGGACTTCTGGATCTCGGAGAAAGTGCACCAGAAATGGTTGGTGGACTGATCTCCAGAACTAGTTGGTTAAAAGACTAACTAGGTTAAGAGGAATCAGTTGAGTTAGGAATCTCAACTGATCAGACTATCAGACGAGGAGCCGATCTGAGAGTCAGACAAGGAGCCGATCTGAAGTTCAGACAAGTAGCAGATCAGAAAGTCAGACAAGGAGCCAATCTGAAGTCCAGACAAGTGCATCAGTTTAAGATATATCAGGTTAAGGGTGAACTGATCAGATTGAAAGGATACACTTTAGAAGTCGATTAAGCTACAGTCAACAAGCAAGCAGACAAGCTACAGATCGCATAAGTCAGAAAAAGCAACACAACAATGAAATAACAGAATTTTTCATTGATAAGGACCCGGAGGTCAGATTTACAAGCTACAAGTGATATCACAAGCTACCTTCAAGTGGTATTACAAGCTACAAGTACAAGAAGACCTTGAAGTCATTTAAACCATAAACCATAAACCTTAAGCCAACCAAAGGTAGGGAAGGAGAGAGAGAGATTTTAAGAGCTGATGCTCTCATTTTCTCCGACCCAAGGGGCGCAAAGAAGCTTCTAGAATCCTGAAAGCCACTCTTAGAGCTTCGGAATGAGGAGCGGGAGCGAGCATTGAAGGATATTTAAGCTAGGAGCCCTTAGACCTAAAATCAATGGGCTCTCCAGCTGTTAAATGGGGCACAGTGCCACAGGTTTGATCACAAGGACCAAACGGACACTTGTGTCACATGCAAATATTGAGTTTGATACACGAGATCGTATACCAAACTCATGTTTTGTTTCAGACTGAGTCTGTTGATGTTAATTCCATCATCTCGATAGGCGCAAACGGTGCATACGGTTAGGAGAAGTGCCTTCTCATTTGCTTTAGCAGGTCCGCCGCATTGGTGGTAAAGAAGCTTTGCATTGATCGTATGTGTAATCTTAGATGACGACGAAAGCAGTGTGAAGGAACACACAGGGTTGATTTGAGATGCTGAATTCATTGGAAAAGGGTTAAAGGTTTTCGCCGGAAGTTTCACCGGAATTAAGGAACTCATTGGAAAAGCATGAAGTATATGCTAAAGAAGATGAATGGTTTATGTTGTGTTGTTTGCCTAACACCCCAGGCTAATTTATAGAAGGAAATTAGGGATATAAATGCAAATTTAGGTTCTCAGAAGACCTTAAGAGAATTTTGCATCGACAACGCGTAAGGAACACGCGGCTAATGGTTGGAATGTCAAATCACGCCGATTTGGGAATCGAGGCGACTTTTCGACTCCCCGAAGTAAATGTTTTGGCGGGAGTAGACTTAAGTGCATAGTAAATGAGGGCTGAATAGAAGAAGATTGAAGGATGAAGTGGATCAGGTAAGAGAACCAGATAAGTGGATCAGATAAGTAACGAAATGGTTCGAGCAAGAATCTGATCAGATAAGTGGAATATTGTTGGGAAATGTTAAAGGCTACAATCAGTAAGGTCAACAAGTACCAGATCAGATCACAGTGGTAATTGGTTGATTACTATATCAATCAGTCAGATACGTTTTCTTATTTATCCCTTTTCTGAATATCCTATATGCGTTATTTAAATTAATTAATTATTATTCTGTTTATGATGCATGCTCTGCAAAACTTTTAATGCGGACTTGGGAATATGTTTATAATGCGTTTTATTGCGAATTTTCGAGTCCGAAATACGAGAAGACTACCTTTCTCAACCGTGCATTTTTAAAACTTTTTCGGCCGACTAATCTCAGCCACTGATTTCAAAACACGGATACTTGAGTACTTTGGAAAGTTGTGCAAAAAGGTTTTCCCTCTCATTCTATAAAATCCAAATCTTTCTCAGAAAACTTCTTTCCACTACTTCGTCTTCTCAAAAGCTCTTAAAAGATCAAAACTTTCAAAATCTTCAGAAAATTACCTTCAAAATCAATTGATTCTATTCTTACGATTTCTCAATCCTACAAATCAATTTCTGGTAATTTCTCGCTTAAATACTACATTATTTCAATTCACTCTGGTACCTAGGTTTACAAGTTGTGATGCTATGTTTCTGTAATTTATATTTGATCTATACGTTTACTTGCTAAATTGATGCTTAGATTGCTGGTTTGACTGAGATTATTGAAGTAATTTACTCAAACTAACATCAATTTGCATATCGTACAGAAATGGCATATCTTGTTTCACGACCGGGCCAAGGGAAAAAGTTCTGCAACTTTGCATCTATGTAGAAAGACATCATTGATGAGAAGTATGTAGTATTCTCAATCACCTCAGATCCTGAATCACTGGAAATTCTAGAGTGTTTGCGAGCGTGTGGGCTTGAACGATATTGCTCTACACATCAGAACATCGTCCACACACATGAAGCTCTGGAGTTTCTATACAATCTACAGAGGGATGAAGACATTGATGCTGACCTGATTTGTACCATTGGTGGACTGGAAGTGCGAGTGTCGAATGACGATCTCCAGAGGATATTTGGCCTAACTCGAGGAAGCATCAATCCAGAGACCTACACAACTGATGTAGGAGAAAAGGAATTTCTTGAAAGCCGAAATTTGTTGAGACAAAGGCAAACAAGAAGAAACACGATTTAACGTCAAAGCCTCCTACCTGAAGAGAAAATATCATCTTCTTCTTGAGATCGTTCAGAAGGTGATCATGTGCTCAACTTACAGTCTTGATGTTGTCACTTCATATAAGATCAGTGTCATGGCTGCTATAATCAAGAATGCTTCAGATATGGATTGGTTGGGTATGGTCAAGGCACGTTACGGAAAAACTCGGGGAAGTTCGAACTGACCCAGAGAAATGAAGTGTGCTTATCTTCCAAGTGCTCCTTCATACACAAAATCTCAATCATTTTGTCAGATAAACTGCCACAGAATTATAAATGGAATGTGAATGGAGCGAAGATATACCAAGCAAAGCACAAGGCCATATTGGGCAAGGATGAGCCTCTGCCTGGACAATCTGATGAGGATCCAACTCCTTATGTGCCCAAACCCAAGGGAGAAAAGAAGGGAAAAGATAAGGCAATTGCATCTTCTTAAGCGCAGGGAACGACCATTCCACAGAAGAGGATGAAGAGGAAGGATCTGGCCAAGAAACCAGATGCTCAGCGGAAACGTCAGAAGAGAATTACATCTCCTCTGAAGACTGCTCCAAGTTCTGCCCAGCAAGTTAGCAGAACGAAGGATCTGATGCAAGTGGAATTAGAAAAAGGAGATAGCAGTCCGCTTTGAGCCCACTTCCAGAGAAGTAAGGGAAGAGCAGATGATCGAAGCAGAAGGAGAGAAATCTGTCAGAGGGACAGAAGTGGAGCAATCTGAGGAAGAATCACCATCTGATTCTCTGCCTCTTACCAAGATCTTCCAGAGAGTAAGATCGCCTACGCCCACTTCCAAATCGCCATCACCCTCTCCTCAAAAATCATCACCACCACCCTCTCCTCATAAAACTTTCTCACTCTCACCCTCACCTATCAGATCACCCAGATCTCCCACTCCCCCAATCAATGAACCTGTTCAGGAAACTGAACACCCTCAACACGCTGAAAACGAACCTGAACCACATATATCCCTATCACACCCCCAATCTCCAAACAGGTCACAAGAACCTGAGAGATCTGACAAGCGAGTGTCGATCTCTCATAATCCCTTCAATACCAGAACCGTGCTTGCTTCACCTGTTCCAGAAAGCCCCATCATAAGGATAATGAAGCAACAGATCAAGGAGTATCTGCTGGAACTATGCCCTGAATTGGATCAACATCCCGCATCCAAAGAAATGATAGAAGAAATTGTGGTTCGGAGGGACATCGACCGAAAAGATCGAGGAATTTCTGATTCTCATGACAACTCTGGGATCAGATTTCTTTGTAGACTTGGAGATGAAGTGCTTGAACAATGTTGGGATAGAAAGCGCTGTTGAATTGGCATCTGACATCTGACGATGATATCAGATGGTTGATTCATGACAGGTTCGGAATTGCTGATAACAGGGAGGAAACTGTTCAACCTCCTACAAATCATGAGGGAGCTGCCGATGAACCAAGAATGGGTGCTGCAGATGAGACCCGACTTAGCAAGGCTTCAACATCTGACCAGACTGCTAAGATGAGCTCTGATACCCTAGATCTTTATGCTGAGAAGATTCAGGATGGGATCAAGGCTGCTATTGAAGACAAATTTGCATCACTCACAGCAGATCTGATGAAGCGGTTTGAAGAAGAGCAAGCAAAACTAGTTGACAAAGAGAGAAGTCACACAGTTGGGATGCATAACGCCATCATTTCTGAAGTAATGCAACTAGTAAATCCTCTTGCCGAGAAGCTCAATCTCCAATCTGACAAACTCGAAGTTCAAACAGATATGCTCAATCAGACACAGGTAATATTGGAGAATGTCTGGGCATCTTTGGAGAAAACCGACAACCACATGAATATGGGTTGGAAACATTTTGTAGCTTCTACAGAACGAGCAAGACAGGACATCGAATTTGCTCTCACACGCTTTTTGAATCCTGCACCTTCTGCCACCGTTCAGATCACTCCTCTTGTTGTCGAGGAACTCAGGGAGGAGATCTCACGGCAATTCAATGCTCGAAGCAAGAAGTCGTCCAACCTCTTTGATGAAACCAAAAGGGAAGGACAATGTAATAAAAGAAGAAAGAAAAATGCAGAATACGCTTGGTAACAATTACATCTCTACGAAAACCATGTCGACTTGCAAACTACTAAAATCTATCGATCTCGTTCTTCAAGTGAAAGAAACGTGGAGCAACATAGCAAAGAGATCATCGAAAGCGTAAAATTGCTCTTTTCGAGAGGTTATTGCGAGTTGACAAGATTGAAGACTTTTCTTCGCTTAAATGTAAAAGAATGGAAATCGATGATCGGCCAAGAGCCTTGAACTCGCTAAGAAATTAGTCAAGAACACGAACAAGATGAACTCGAAGCAGACTCGAGGAGAAAGAAAAGGCAAAGGCAAGATGGCGAAAGCTACTGCGGAAGATCAGAGACAAGGCCAATTATTCTCTACCAAAAGCCAGATGACTCCTGAACAAATTCAAGAGCAAACAAGACAGAGAATAAGAGAGGCCGCCATCAAGAAGCAGAAGTTAGCAGAGGCTAAGGGACTGAACATTGCATACATCCGAAGGAAGAGGAAGAACGAAGCTGCAGCAGAGGAGATTGTTGGGAGAAAAATGCCATTCCGACACCTGTTAAAGACATCCTCTGTGCATGGCTAGATCTGCTTCCAGAATGGGATCAGATCAGATGAGAATGGTTATGTGACGTATACATCCTGGAGAAGATTCCGATTCATCAAGATCAGACAGAAAATGATGATGAATTCCGGAACTGGTTAGAAACGAAGTATCCAAACTTCTACCAGATAGTGATGAAAGAAGGAAAGATCACGTCACTGATACCAGAAGCTCCACCTTTTGAACAACTCCTTCCACCTTTGCGTCCAGACAACAAACTAGATGCTGTCAAATTCAAGAATGCCTACTATGGATTTGCTGACAAAGGAGGGATCCATAGAAGAGAAGATCTGGACAAGCTGATGCAAAGGATGTACAAGATGTTTGGCATCCCCAAAGAACTGCAAATGTTCAAGTACACCTGAGGAAGACAACTTGGAATCAGATGATAGGTACGCTTTTCATGTATTCTATAATGCACACACCTATCTGAATGAAATATTCCATCTCTCTGATTCTAAGACAACATCTAATTGTCTTCTAAGGTATGTACTATTTTACATAATCTGCATTTCTATTCATGGTATCTGTTTTTCTGATTAAGTGTTTTGGTTCCATCAAAAAGGGGGAAATTGTTGGGAAATCTGTATTTTAGTTTTGATGGAAGTTCCAAAACAGGTTGTAATAGGACCAGTCAGACCTGTTAGCTGACTGATGACTTAGAATCAGATTAAGATGACCAGCTGAAATGTATAGATAGCTGATGTAAAAGATAGGTCACATATTGAGGGGGAACTCAATATGTATAGGTCAGGTCGAAGTATCAGATGACCCAGATAAGGTCAGATGATCAGAAGACTAAGACAAAACAGAAGACAAAAAGTCAGAAGATCAGGTGAAGACAGAAGACACGGAAGACTCAGATGAACCTGAAGACTCAGACAAACCTGAAGACTCGGATATAACTGAAGACTCAGTTGAACCTGAAGACTCGGATAAACCTGAAGACTCAGTAACAAACCTGAAGACTCATGACTGAAGACACTGAAGCTCAGAGTCACCTGAAGATCAGAAGACTACCAGAAGACCTGAAGACCTACAATCAGCCGAGTCTGCAAATTGAGCTAAGACAATCTGCATCAGAAGACTTAACAAGGTAGACTGATCAGTTACCTGATCAAGTCAGCTCACACCTGGCGTCAATCAAAATGACACACCAGACAAGAAGAATCTTCTACAAAGGGAATATCAATCGTCCAACAGACAAATTACTGAAGTTCCGCCTCGCGAAGCTAAGGAGAAAGCGACACGTCCACAAAAAGAGCTGACATTACGGGATACGATGTTGCGGACATAAACGATGTTAATCATGCCTACGGCCACGACGATATTCGGAGCACGTCACAATCATATCCTACAACCTACCTAATATAGCCCGAAATTCAAATTGCTCTCCAACGGCTCTTTGATTTCGAGGTCTATAAAATGGGATTGCTCGACAAGTGAAGAAAAGAGGACAATAGAGTGTTGGGGAATGAGTTGCACAGATCTATTCGGGGTGAATATTTAAATACAAATTTAATTCATTAATTATTACTAGCATGAATTAATCCTATATTAATTCAAATAATAATTGCAACAACATATCATGCATATAAAAAGCCACGTAAAACCTGCGCATGCGGAATCTACTGGTTTACGTGCACGTACCTCTCGGGATGGCAGTGAATTTGGTTGGACGGACTAACCAAAACGACTTCCCAAGTATTCCCTTAGCCCTTGCTCGACAATCCGGTGGAAGGATACTCCCGAACAATTAACAAAAGGAAAAAAATAAACTTTGTTGCACCACTTTCGTGGATTTGCTAATATTTCCAGCACATGGAATTATTCTTGGGAATGAACTAATCATCCCCTATTTATAGGAGAGGGGGTGTCGAAATTTTTAGTGAAATATCAATGTGGGAAAAGACTTTTCTTGGTCACCAAGACATCTTGAATATATCTCATATATTCTTTTTCGCATAATTAAAATATTCCACAAAAATCTCACCTCCTCTAATTATGGATTTTTCGAAAATAATATGTGCAAGAATCCAAGATTTGGATCTTCTTGAATTTATGAGATATTCTTGTATTTCAAGAAATATATATCTTCCATAATATCTTTTCAAGAAAATCAAGAAAATCTTTCTTGCCCATTATATTTCCAAATTTTCGAAAATTTCAATATAGATTACCTAGTGGGAGATTTCTTGAATTTAATGAGATAATCTTGTATTCCAAGAATACATATCTTCATTCCATAACAAAATTCAAAGAAAATCTTTCTCCCAACATATCTATAAATTTCGAAAAAAATAGTTGGAAAATTAAGCAACAATATTTATTTTATTTTAATCACATTTTCATTTATTGGACTATTTGTTGGGCTACTCAGGGGGCCTTTAGGAGAATTAAGATTGAACCTTCTAATGGATCTTGAATATCTAATATTGAGCCACAATATAATTCAAGCCCATAAATATTAATTAATCTCACTACATAATTAATATTGCACTATCCATCTTAACCCATATTACAGTCAATATGGCTCCCGGTCATTTTTTCCTGTGTTTAAGATTATCTAGCCCATTAATTAATTCAAGCCACTGAAATAGCTTTCCGTTAATTAATATCTTTTGTCCTTGGTCGAGGAACGGTTCAACATTATTATCCATACCGGAAACAAATTCCACTTGCAAGATTTGGTATGATAAAGCTTATGAACCTCCCAAGGGGGCAAATCAAACAAGCGTACTTGCACACGATTCTTCGTATTAAATCTTAGCAATCACACGTGACCAATAATATTGCCCAAGATAAAAAGTATTGAATCTCCTTGATTCGCTACCCATGATAAGTCAAAGCAATAGTTACCAATCCCACGTGATCCTATTTAAGGAACAAAGATTAAGAAACAACGAACCATTGAGGTCTAATTCTTCCTTGTTCAGTTCTGAAGAATTTATCCTTCTGTAGGTCCTATTCAGCGCATCAGTCATGCACTAGTGTAATCTATTGGTCAAGGCAAACCAATCTGAGCCTTACACCTCAACCTTTCGCGATGGGTTGTTCATTTCCATCTAGGTCGTGAATGGCGTACTTTTAGTTACAAGGGACTGTTAATTTAATCTTCTGTGATCTGGTATCACTAAATTAACTACAATGTAACACATACAAATTATTGAACAGTTATGCAGTAAATATATGTAACATTCAATCATATTTAAAGCATCAGTGATAAACAATTTATTTCAGTAAATAAGTCTGAAAATTCAGTTTCGATTATACAAAGTAAAAAGCATACTTTTCAGTATAATCCTAACAATCTCCCACTTATACTCAAAGTCTGCTTTTAAGTATACTACAACATGTCTCGCGTAGTCTGTGACATCTAATATCACCTACACGAACCTAATAATTTCTCCCACTTATACTCAAAGCAGATTGGCAATGGTCTTGACACCCATTCCACTCACATGTCTCTCGAATGTATTCAGAGGCAGACACTTTGTGAATAGATCTGCTAGGCTGTCCTCAGACGCTATCTTTGCCACATCTATATCTCCTCTCTTAACGATTTCTTGTATAAGATGTCTTTCCTTTAATGTGTTTGTTTGACTCGTGGACTCTTGGTTCTCTTGAATTTGCAACTGCCCCTAGCATGTATTGCTAGACAAATTCAGAACACCATCCAAGTCAACTAAGAAGGTCTAGAAACCCAATCGGTTCTTTTTCAACGCTTCACAAGCGACTACTTACCCGACTTCCATGGTTGAGTCGTTGATGCATCTCGCTTCACACTCGTCCATTTGATGGCTACACTTCCTAAAATGGAAACACACTAATCGAGGCGGATAACTTCGGAATATAAATCGATTGAAAATCCGAGTCCGGTATGGGGATGGGGATTGGATATCGATCGATAAATCAACATTCTATCCCGAGTTCTTTTTCGGACACTTGAATGTTTTTAATTGTCGTCAATCAACGCGCTTTCCCCGGGTTACTTTGATATCTTGCAACCATGCTTTACGACATAAAGCGGATATCCGGTCTAAATCTACAAAGATTGCATACATAAGGTTTAAACGGTACCGGCACGGGAAATGCCTTTCATGTCATCTATCTCCTTATCCGTCTTAGGGAACATTTTCTTGGATAGATGGATTCCAAGTCTGAAAGGTACGAATCCTTTCTTGGAATCTTGCATGCTGAAGTGTTTCAAGACAGTGTCTATGTATGAAACTTGCGATAACCCGATCATCCTTTTCTTGCGATCTCGAGAGATCTTGATCCCAAGGATGTGTCCGGCTTTCCCTAAGTCTTTCATATCAAACTGTTTTGAAAGTCATGCCCTTATGTCTGATAACACCTTCACATCATTCCCGATGATCACAATGTTATCTATGTATAGTACTAAGAATACCAATGCAGTTCCGACACGCTTTTTATACACACAACTTTCAAACTCGTTTTGATCAAACCCATAAGACTTTATTACATGATCAAAACATTGGTTCCAAGCTCTGGATGCCTGTTTGAGTCCGTAAATGGACCTCTTGAGCTTACAAACTAGGTGTTCTTGGCATGTTTCAATGAAACCTTGGGGTTGTTGCATATAGATCTCTTTATCAAGACTTCCGTTAAGGAAAGTTGTCTTGACATCTATTTGCCAGATTTCAAAGTCGAAATGCGCAGCAATCGATAAGAGAATACGGATGGACTTAAGCATGGCTGGGCGAAAAAAGTTTCCTCATAATCGATCCCTTTCTTTTCGAAAGTGTAACCTTTTTCGCCATTAGTCTTGCTTTAAAGGTTTCAACCTTCACGTCCAGTCCTCTTTTCCCCTTATATACCCACTTTCATCCAATGGGTTTGACCCCATTAAGTGGTTCGACTTGCTCCCACACTCTATTATGAAACATAAAACCCACTTTGGCTTTCATTGCTGTTTGCCAAGAATCTGCATCCTTATCTTGGATTGCCTCATCATATGTCCATGGGTCTAATTCCGGGAATCAAGTCCGAGGACTCTCCTATTCTCATGAATCTCTTGGGCTGTCTAACAACCCTCCCACTATGACGAGGCTCGGTTGTGAAAGCGTATCATTTGGTATATCATCTAAGACAATTAGTACTTCGAGGTTTGCCCCTAAGCTCATTTAAGGTAATCTCATACGGGTTTTCTTTGGTTCATATAGTCTTCTTCCAAAAATCTAAAGTGGATGCTTATGACCACCCTTTTGATCTTGGGACTATAGAACATACACCCTTTTGTTCCTCGGGGTATCCTACAAATGATTTTAATTTCGATCGAGGATCCAATTTACCGGCTTCCTTGTCCAACACGTAGGCCGGACACCCCCAAATTCTTTATGTGTCTCATACTAGGCTTGCGCCCGGTTCATAATTCTTTAGGAGTTTTGAGAACCGATTTAAATAGCACCAAGTTCAGAATGTAAGTCGCTGTTTCCAAGGCATGACCCCAGAACGACTCGGGAAGATCCGCATAACTCATCATTGATCTAACCATTTCCAAAAGAATTATGTTTCTTTGCTCTGCTACCCCCTCTTGTTGAGGGGTTAGGGTCTTGATGTGAGGATACAATCCCTTCATCGGATAAGTAGTTCAAAACTCAATCTTTGAGGTATTCGCCTTCACGATCGGATCGTAGAGACTTGATACGTTCTTCCCTATGATTCTCTGTTTGAGCCTTAAATTCTTAGAATTTCTCAAAGGTCTCATATTCATGCTTCATAAGGAAAATGTACCTTGAATAATCATCAATAAAATTACTCATAACCTCCTCTTGCTTTGGTTGACATTTGACTACATACATCTGTGTGAACGATCTCTAACACTTCTTTGGCCCTATTCCCCTTGGCTCCAAATGCCCTCTTGGTCATATTACTCTCCAAACATGATTCGCAGGTTGGAATCGATTCAACTTGGAGACGCTCCAGTGAACCATCTTTTACCAACCTTTGGATCCTCTTTGGATTTATATGACCTAATGTTAGATGCCAAATAAGTGTCTCGTTCACGTCTGATGAACGTTTTCTTTTCTCGGAAACAATTGATGTGTAATAGGATACATTTTGTGAGTGGTGTGCACAGTTAATTGTATAGAGATTTTCCATCAATGTCCCGTAATAGATACACTCATCATTTCAAAAATGATGTCATTCTTATTAGAAGAAACTTAGTGTCCTTTAATCGAATTTTAGAAACTGAAAGTGAATTCTATCTAAAACTGGGAACATAAAGATAATCTCAAAAAACTTTATCTTCAAAAGATAGGTGCACTTCTCCCACTGCTTTTAATGGCTACTCATGTAGCATTGCAATGTCCGCTACTTGTGTAGTATTGCAATAATCGTTACTATCGTAGTATTGCAATATCGCCACTTGCGAAGCATTGCAATGTCTTCTACTTTAAATAACGTTAAAGTGTGATGAGGATCTCACTCCCCACTAAGTTGCCGGATCATTTAGAACCCGTGAAGCCAACATGATTAGTGGATCTCGTATCAACCACCCACGAATGAGAAGTATACGCCGCTAAACAAGTTTCAACAACTAGTGCGTGAGAATTACCTTTCTTTCCGTCCCTTTTTGGGGTTGGAACAGGCAAAACCTCCATTGTCCTCTCTCACCGCAGCTTAAGCACTTCCTCTTTGGATTTTCCTTGACACAACAAGTATTCCTCATCTTACCATTGCCCTTGGCAACAGTTGAGTTTTATTGCTTATGGCCTTTGGTCCTCTTCTTTATCTTGCCTACCCTTGGCCTAGAAGATGAAGACGGACCACTTGCCGTCAAAGCTTGAGTTTGGTGTCTCATCATCATTTCTGCCGAGACCAAAAGCTTGAAGCAAATTAGCTAGCGAGGCCAAAATGCTCAAAAACTTTTTGGGCAGAGAGTGAAGTAACAAATTCATCTGAGTCTCCAGATCATAATCTGCACTCAGAATCTCAAGTTTGTTCAGATGGGCCATCTATTTTGAGGACGTAATCCCTTACGGGTTTGCCCTCCACCATTTTCAGCGACGACATCTCTCGCAAGGTGATCTGACGAGTCCCGCATGTTTTGACTCGTCAGTTGGCTCATCTGATTTTTGTGTGTCAAAATCCACTTGTACTTTTGTGCAGTTAGGACAATTATAATTTTCCAATCAATATAGTTTCCATACATATTGTATTGACTTTTAGTATAATAACAGTGGATTAAAAGTAACGACATGCTGAACTGAAATAAATAACTATATGCATAAGCACAAGTATATCACAAGATTCGATCACATTCATCATATTTAAAATCTCAAAAAAATATGAACATGCATCAGCCAACATCTCAAAACAGTTTAAATAAGCCACGTTTGGTGGGTCATTATTTAAACACATTCAAGCAGGTTACAAACAAGAACAGTTACAAACCTTTAATATCCAGATTAGTAGTTGGCTCCTACTTGACCAATATAAAATTGACAGGGACTCCGGAGAAGTATATGCATATCATCGTCGCCACTAGTAATAACCCACAATCATCCGTTTGGAATTCATTCATGTGAAACCTATCTTTTGACCGTCCCGTTGGGGGAATTTCTCCAAAAGAATTCACAAATAAATAAATCATGGAGGTCAAAATTAATTCAATTTTATTATCCGGAATAAAATTGTCAATTAATTATTTAAACATACTTAGTAATTTTGTAGGTGAGATTTTTCCATTTGGCAACCCTCATGCAAACACATTTAAACAATTTAAAATAAAGCATAAGATAGCACAAATAAATCAAGCAAAACAGAAAAATAAACATATTGGGCACAAATTATCCAATTGTCATGGTTTGATTTTTCTTGACTTGATCTTGAAGAAAACACGTCTCGCATTTCTCCCACTCGTTCGTCTCGAAAAATACTTCATCTCGAAACGCCACGCCAAGCAAACGCGTAAGGGATGCACGCATCAAGATCCCGCTTTAGGGCCTAGATGCCTTTGGCTTCGGCACCGCCAGAGAAGCGCCAACAGGTCTCGGCAGCAGCGCCCGCCGGTGCCAAAGCGCCTCGGCCAGTGTCAGCGGCGTCGGCGAGATCTCGCAGGCGGCAAGCGATCCGCCCGTCCGCTTTGGGCCGCGCACCAAGCGCGACCCTCCTCCTCGCGTGCTCGGCCGCTGGCCTCGCCCTGCGCCCATGCGTACCAGCGCGCACCCGCGCACCCCCGCCGCCTACGCCTGGTTCTGGATTTCGTCATTTAATTCTTCGTCTCTTCGTTCCCGATCCGGTTACAATTTATTTACAAAAAATAAATAAACCTAGATCTAGACTAGTCTATTACATTGATCAAATCAAACAAATCCTAGTCTACTCGTGGATTTTCTCAAGAGGTAAAACAAATCCGAACGAATCGAATTAAAAACACAGTTTATATGCATGCATAAATAAACACATTAAAATCCATGACAATTGGATACCGCAAAACAAATCTAACAGATTCTACTATCCAATTTCAAATTTAATGTCCAATTTAATTAAATTACAATTTAAAAATTGAGTCAAAACTGTGGCTCGATACCGATTGTTGGGGAATGAGTTGCACAAATCTATTAAGGTGAATATTTAAATACAAATTTAATTCATTAATTATTACTAGCATGAATAAATCCTATATTAATTCAAATAATAATTGCAACAACATATCATGCATATAAAAAAGCCACGTAAAACCTACGATGTGGAATCTACGGGTTTACGTGAACGCGTACCTCTGACGGGATGGTGAATTGAATTTGGTTGGACGGACTAACCAAAAGGACTTCCCAAGTATTCCCTTAGCCCTTGCTCGACAATCTGGTGGAAGGATACTCGCGAACAATTAACAAAAGGAAAAAAATAAACTTTGTGGCACCACTTTCGTGGATTTGCTAATATTTCCAGCACATGGAATTGTTCTTGGGAATGAACTAATCATCCCCTATTTATAGGAGAGGGGGTGTCGAAATTTTTAGTGAAATATCAATGTGGGAAAAGACTTTTCTTGGTCACCAAGAAATCTTGAATATATCTCCTATATTCTTTTTCCCATAATTAAAATATTCCACAAAAATCCCACCTCCTCTAATTATGGATTTTTCGAAAATAATATGTGCAAGAATCCAAGATTTGGATCTTCTTGAATTTATGAGATATTCTTGTATTTCAAGAAATGCATATCTTCCATTATATCTTTTCAAGAAAATCAAGAAAATCTTTCTTGCCCATTATATTTCCAAATTTTCGAAAATTTAAATATAGATTACCTAGTGGGAGATTTCTTGAATTTAATGAGATAATCTTGTATTCCAAGAATACATATCTTCATTCCATAACAAAATTCAAAGAAAATCTTTCTACCAACATATCTATAAATTTCGAAAAAAATAGTTGGAAAATTAAGCAACAATATTTATTTTATTTTAATCACCTTTTCAGTTATTGGACTATTTGTTGGGCTACTCAGGGGGCCTTTAGGAGAATTAATATTTGACCTTCTAATGGATCTTGAATATCTAATATTGAGCCACAATATAATTCAAGCCCATAAATATTAATTAATCCCACTACATAATTAATATTGCACTATCCATCTTAACCCATATTACAGTCAATATGGCTCCCGGTCATTTTTTCCTGTGTTTAAGATTATCTAGCCCATTAATTAATTCAAGCCACTGAAATAGCTTTCCGTTAATTAATATCTTTTGTCCTTGGTCGAGGAACGGTTCAACATTATTATCCATACCGGAAACAAATTCCACTTGCAAGATTTGGTATGATAAAGGTTATGAACCTCCCAAGGGGGCAAATCAAACAAGCGTACTTGCACACGATTCTTCGTATTAAATCTTAGCAATCACACGTGACCAATAATATTGCCCAAGATAAAAAGTATTAAATCTCCTTGATTCGCTACCCATGATAAGTCAAAGCAATAGTTACCAATCCCACGTGATCCTATTTAAGGAACGAAGATTAAGAAACAACGAACCACTGAGGTCTAATTCTTCCTTGTTCAGTTCTGAAGAATTTATCCTCCTGTAGGTCCTATTCAGCGCATCAGTCATGAACTAGTGTAATCTCTTGGTCAAGACAAACCAATCTGAGCCTTACACCTCAACCTTTCGCGATGGGTTGTTCATTTCCATCTAGGTCGTGAATGGCGTACTTTTAGTTACAAGGGACTGTTAATTTAATCTTCTGTGATCTGGTATCACTAAATTAACTACAATGTAACACGTACAAATTATTGAACAGTTATGCAGTAAATATATGTAACATTCAATCATATTTAAAGCATCAGTGATAAACAATTTATTTCAGTAAATAAGTCTGAAAATTCAGTTTCGATTATACAAAGTAAAAAGCATACTTTTCAGTATAATCCTAACATAGAGGACAAGAGACCAAATACCATCACATGAACAATTGAGCAAAGCGGAACAACAACATTAACGCAAATTCTCAAGAAGCAAAAAGGCTTCAGAATTTCCGCTAGAAGAACACCATATTTGAAGATTATTCTTAGAGTGTTCATCCCATTGGTCTTAGCAAGAAATCATATCCACTAGCATTTGGCTACCTAAACACCAGGATAGATTTCCAGTTGGAACCCTCAAACATTCTTTACCCAAACTCAAGTTAGGTTAAGTTTGTTACCGCAAGATTTCAGACTAAGGATTCTAGTTTTCTGATTTCTGGTTCGGTTGAGTGTGAACTCGGTAAACATTTATTGAGTGTGAACTCGGTAAACATCTATCGGCAATCCCGTGAGGGAGATAAGTCCCGCAGGTTAAGTTCGGTTAAGTTGCCCCTGTGTTAAGGGAAGAGTGGACGTAAGACGGGTTTCGTCTGAACCACTATAAAAGTCTTGTGTGCATTTACTTGCTTTCGTTATTGCTTTACACTACTCACACAACTGATATTAAAATTGCATACATATTCTAAGTTAATATCAGTTTGCACCAAGCAACTGATCTGATCAGGTTGACACCTTAGTCAGCCGGTTGAAAACTAACTTAAGAATCTGATTTGATAAAACCAGTTTTTCACACGGGTATTCACAAGCTTCCGCACCCTCAGTTAAACTGACAGATATCAAACTGATCTGCCCTCAGGCACTCAGTGAGATTGAACATCAGTCCAAACTGACTCACTAGCACTCTGATCAGGCAATCTGCAATCACACCTGATCCGCACGGAAAGTTTTCAGAAGTCTATTCACCCCTCCCCTCTAGACTTCTGCCCTCACAAAACCCGTTCGGGACCTACAGGCATATTATATTTTTGAACATGTATTCGCTCGTGATAGCCAATCAAGATAATTGTATGAGGAAATAAGCATTGTCGGTTGGATCGAAAGAATTTGGGTTCTGCTTCGTAAGAGTAGTGCTCTCAAGAGTAGGACTGATTTTCAGAAAAGTATTAACTTATCGATACCATTTCTAGGCTCTGCGGTGGAGGAAGATTTTCCTCCCTATATTAGAGAATATATTCATTATTACAGTGATATGGTTGGAGATGAAAATTGCGGATTTATAGTTGTTGCGATCATGAAAGCGAGGACGAATGATCTACAGTATGAATGAATATGTTAAATGATATCGGAGATGAATTATACGATAAAGTTGTAGGTGGTCTTATAACCATGTCACTTTTGGAGGAATTAATTTCTCACTTCGATGGTTCAGCCCCACGAGATAAATGGTTTTCATTACCTGAATATAGATACCTGGTTGCAATCACATATAATGTTATCGTAGTGTTATTTAGTGACTTTGGCAGACGTTTATATCTTCCCATAACCTTGGATGCCTATCGATAACGTCCGACCAGGATGGTGGTGTTAGGAAACGTGCTCAACAATAGTAGATATTGGTAAGAAAAACTATATGATGTTATTTTATTATATATATTTTTTATTATGTATTTTATTTAATTATAACTATAATTTTTGAACTGTAATTTCAGTTTCAAATGACACACGGGGATTATCCAGTACCGACGATATCTGCATATTGGGTCCGCAAATATGACCCATCTGCAAATGGTTTAGATTTAGAATTTTCATGCAGGATAAAACAATATCGTAGATTATACGACGAGGATGCACCGTGATGTGCAACTAAATATAGGGCTAGCAAAAAATAGTATAAAGACTAATATACCATTTGTTTAATATTCAATATAGTTTTTCTAGCAGCACGTTGCGGTCATTGTGCACAACACGACACACATTTATTATTAACTTACTTAATTGTTATATACCATTTATTTATGGTTGTGTTTCACTAACTTGCTTAATTGTATTTGTTAATTATTCATTACTTATTTGTTATACGTCTTTTAATAAGTTATAATTTGTGTTGTGTCACTATTAATTCTGCCCATGCCCATTAATATTGCATCCATTAATAAAGAGTCCAATCGGACAATTGGGCCGAACTCGCCCAGCTCGTCCATGTTAAGTGAGCTCGCCACTTTAGATGGACTCTAGCTCACCAAGAAAAGGCCGAGGTCGCCGCCCCCAAGTAGCTCGCTTATAGAGCTCTTAGAAAGTTTTATGAAAACAACACGGGTTAAGAGCTCGTTATGAGCTCGCTCAATGTCTCAGACTAGCTCACTATGAGCTCCTCATAGAGCTCTCATTAAGCTCGTTCATAGAGCTCACCAACTAGCTCACCATGAGCTCCTCATAGAGCTCTTATTAAGCTCGTTCACAGAGCTCACGAACTAGCTCACTATGAGCTCCTCAAAGAGCTCGTTTATAGAGCTCACCAACTAGCTCACTATGAGCTCGCTCAATGAGCTGTCATTGAGCTTGCTTGGAAAGCTCTCTACAGGAGGTCTCTTATCCAAGCTCCGGAAGGTACAACAGGTACAATGTCTGCTTGGAGCTAACTTGTACACAAGGGAGTTAATGTTGCAGTGCGGTACCAAGTCAGGAAAACCCTCTAAATATGGTTAAGTCAATGGCTCGAGCTATAAGACGACAACGTTGATTACGCAGTTTGGGGAAAGATCAGAGAACTACGACAAATGATCCAGGGACTTGTCAGGTGTCACGCTGCTAACTAAGGCGAGCTCTCAAGAGCTATCAGAAGATGTCGAAAATTAATGTAAAATGAAGTACCGGACATTAAATGGAAATTTGACCATTTGATGTCCTGACAAGAAAAACAGAGAGTGGAATGCACTATCCCATGTAGTATAAATATGGGCACTTAAGACCCAAAAATGGTCCGAGAAATATCAATACAAGAGGCAAAATTTGCCCTAGTCTCTGTGCATTTTATATACTGCTTTCAATCTTTAAATCTTTCAGAGTTCAATCACTTGAACTCTCATTGTTTGATTAGCTAGTTACCACAAAAACCATATTCCACACAATTAATACATTTAAACTAGCTATCAACAATTGGCGCTAGAAGAAGTGTACTCTTCAAGAACTAATCTGATTTTTTAGTGTGTTCTCATTTGAGTATTCCTACGAATCTTCAAAGATTTTTTTCTTTGTATCTTCAAACCTTCAAACACTTTCCCAGAAACTCATACCAAAAAATGTCTCAAGCCAATTTCTTGTCAAAAGGCAAAACCAAATCTGGGGAAGACATGTCTGGAATCCAAAAATCCGGCGGTCGGGGCGCTAGCGGTCAATTGCCGGCAATTCAGGCATCAGAGGGCCCGCACTTGGCATTCACCTGAAGCTAGAAAAAATCAACACTCCCCAAGAAATTTGGGAAGCCATGGAAATCTTACGCCGAAAGAGTGTCGGGTTGGGCGAAGATCATAGTGACCTACGCCAGAACTTGGACGAAAAGTTTCAGCAGGCCAGGGGCAAGCGTAAAGAGGGCCAAGGCCCATACCATGCAGAAAGTAAGGATGAGTCACAATCAAGTTCCGTGGCGTAGCCAGGTCACGCACGAAGACAAAGAGGCCCATCACCTCGCCATCATCAATGGGAAAGAAGTCTATCACCTCGTCATCATCAACGAGGTGGTGCACAAAGAGGCCCATCACCTCGCCATCATCAACGATGTGGTGCGGAAATAAGTCTATCACCTCGTCATCATCAACGAGATGGTGCACAAAGAGGCCCATCACCTCACCATCATCAATGAGGTGGTGCGGAAAGAAGTCTATCACCTCATCATCATCAACGAGGTGGTGCACAAAGAGGCCCATCACCTCGCCATCATCAACGAGGTGGTGCGGAAAGAAGTCTATCACCCCGTCATCATCAAAGAGGTGGTGCACAAAGAAGCCCATCACCTCACCATCATCAATGAGGTGGTGCGGAAAGAAGCTTATCACCTCGCCATCATCGGCGAGGTGGTGCAGAGAGAAACCCATTACCTCGCCATCATCAACGAGGTGGTGCACAAAGAAGCCCATCACCTCGCCTGTTGAGGTTATACTGAAAAGTATGCTTTTATTTTGTATAACCAAACTGAATTTCTTATTTATTTTACTTAAATAAATTATTTATCACATGTTGCATTAAATATGAATGAATGTTATATATATTTATTGCATACCCATTCGATAAAGTCAGTACGTGTTACATTGTAGTTAATTTGGTGATACCAGATCACAGAAGATCAAATTAACAGTTCCTCGTGACTAAGTACAAATTCACAACCCAGATGGAAATGAACAACCCATCATGAAAGGTTGAAGTGTAAGACTAGGAATTACACTAGTGCATCCTGATGCGCTGAAAAGGACCTACAGGAGGATAAATTCTTTGGTACTGAATATACAAGAATTAGACCTCAGTGATGATTTATTTCTTAATCTCCGTTCCTTAAATAGGATCGTGTGAAATTAATAATTATTGTTTTGACTTATGGGAAGAGAATTAATGCGATTTGATACCTTGTATCTTGGGCAATATTATTAGTTACATCACGATTGCTAAGATTTAATACGGAGAATCGTGTGCAAGTACGGCTTGCTTGATTTGTCCCCTTGGTGGGCTCAGAATCTTTATCATACCAAATCTTGCAAGTGGAAATTTATCTTCGGTATGGATAATAATGTTGAGGTGTCTTTACTCCAAGGACAAAGATATTAATTAATATAAAGTTTGTTCAGTGACTTAATTAATTAATGGACTAAGATAATCTTAAAAGCGAGAAATAATGACCGGGAGCCATATTATTGTGAAGTCGTAATGTGAGTTAAGATGGATAGTTCAATATTAATTTTATAGTGGAGTAAATTAATATTAATGGGCTCGAATAATATTTTGTCTAAATATTAAAGCTTCATAGCCCATTTGAGGTCAAATCTTAATTCTCCTAAAGGCCCCTCAAATAGCCCAAACTGAAGTCCAATTAATGAAAAGGAGAATAAAATATTTTGGCCTATTTTTCCTCTATTATTTTTGAAAAAATTGGGTAGGAAGAGAGAAAAGATTTTCTTCATTTTCTTGGAAAGATTTTATGGAATGTGTATTCTTGAAATACAAGTTTATCCCATAAATTCAAGAAAAGTCAAAGATCTTATTTTTTTTCCTAACTAATTGATATTTTCGAAAATATCTATAATATTAGGAGGTGGGATTTTTGTGGAATATTTTATTTATGGAGAAAATAATATATTGGATATATTCAAGATTTCTTGGAGATCAAGAAAAACATTTTCCCATCTTATTCCTAGGGAAAATTTCGACCACCTCATGTATTATAAATAGGGGATGAGTTTTTCATCCCCTAGTGCAATTCCATGTGTTGGAAAAATTAGAAATCCACAAAGGTGGTGGCCAAATATTTTATTTTCTCCTTTTAGATTAAAATCGTTCGTTGATAATCCTCCCACCGGATTACGTTCGTGGATTTGGGACATATTTGAGAAGGTACTTTGGGTTGATCCATCGTCTCAGCTGTTGTCTCTACGAGAGGTTAGTATTTACGTAATTCCTAGATTTCGCATGCTTAGGTTTTACGTGAAATACATGTACGCATGATGTTTATTTGTTCATTAATTATTATGTTGAATTGAATTAGGATTAATTCATGTTAGTAATTAATTGATTAATTTAAATATGTATTTAAATTCAACTCGAATAGATCCGGGCACCCCTAATTTCCCAACATCGCCATCATCAACGAGGTGGTGCGAAAAGAAGCTTATCACCTCGTCATCATCAGCGAGGTGGTGCAGAGAGAAGCCCATCACCTCGCCATCATCAACGAGGTGGTGCGGAAAAAAGCCTATCACCTCGCCATCATCAGCGAGGTGGTGTGGGGAGAAGCCCATCACCTCGCCATCATCAGTGAGGTGATGCGGAGAGAAGCCTATCACCTCGCCATCATCAGCAAGGTGATATGGAGAGAAGCCCATCATCTCGCCATTATCAGCGAGGAGGTGCAGAGAGAAGCCCATCACCTCACCATCATCAGCGAGCTGCGGCAGATAGAAGACTCTCACCTCGGCATCATCAGAGAGGTAGAACAGAAAGAAGTCCCTCACCTCACCATCAACAGCGAGGTGGAGCCAACCAAATTGATCCCGAACAGCTAGCAATAATAGTTCAAGCCCTCAAGGATCTGCAAGACCAAACCGCCGCCACAAGTGGAAGCACAAACCCCACCAGGGTTCCAATGTCGCCTTTATCTGCAACGGTGATGCTGGCCCCCATCCAACCAAAAATCACGGCAATCTCGATCACTCAATATCTTGGTGATACAGACCCCATACATCACGTCAGCAAGTTCACAACATATATGAATTCAAATGGGGCAACCGAAGCAACTCAATGTCGACCAGGCCTACAGATGGTACAACACTCTACCACCATCCTCGGTAGAGTCTTTCCGCCAAATGGCACAACTCTTCCTCGACCACTTCGCCACTATGTGTCCAAAGGTGGGGACCAAGCAGAGGTTGGCCAATATCTGGCAGTTTAAAGATGAGACCGACCACGCATATATCGAAAGAGTTGATAAATTGATCATGGACGGGGAGCCACTCGAAGATGAAGCTAAAGTTATGGGAGTTAACGGAGGACTCCGGATGAACACGAAGATTTGAAAGATGATGAATATAGACTATCCAACATCCTATGCTGATTTCAGGCACAAAGCTGGCAACCTGATCAGTAGTGCCGAGCTGCTCACTCAACGAATGGAGGAACAGGGGACCAACGACGCTAAGAAGCCAGCTGCCAAATTGGGAAAGATGTATCTCGATAGTTGATTATGTGGGCAACGTGAATTTCGTGTCCTAGGCGAGTCCCAACTCAACACCTTGAAATGAAGTTTATTTGAAATCATATTATCGGTAATTTAGTAGTCTAAATTTTGTAAGAGAAGCTCGCTTCAAATTTAGAAATAGAAGTTGTCTGTCATCAAGTTTGAGTTCGTCTCATTTTATCATGCCTTGAGATTTTAGCGATCAGAAATTGGGGGCAGGTCTACTGGCCTCTAACGAGATCAGTTGTTAAAGTATGTTCTGAACATAAAATGCTAAGGCATTAGGTCTCATCCAAATAAGACGACAAAAAATAAGTGTCAAGGCACTAAGTCGCATCCAAATAAGACGATAAAAAATAAGTGTCAAGGCACTAAGTCGCATCCAAATAAGACGATCAAGAATAAGTGCCAAGGCACTAAGATCGCACCCAAATAAGACGATCAGAATATTTTATGTCATGGACAAGGGGGCAGGTCGTCGACCTCCAAGGAGGTCGATTACCCAAGGTCGTCGATCTCTAAGGAGATCGACCTCCCAGAGATAGTCCACAAACATAAAATTTATAACATTTCATAACAGGCTTTCCAAGGCATCAAAAGTTTCAAAACAATAAGACAACTAAGTCACGTACAACTAAGACGACCAGCCAATAAAGTTGCAAAACAATAAGACAACTAAGTCGCGTAAAAGTAAGACGACAAACCAAACACAGATTGCAAGCAAATAAGACAATCAAATATGCAAAAATGCTAAGGCATTGGAAATAAATACTAGTTCATCGAGAACAAGCTAATCGACTACAAGGCAGAGTGTAAGACATGATCAAAGCTACATACGACTGAAACAGAGGAAACATTCAGAATACATCAAGTAGCAAGATTTCTCTTGAACATAAACAGGTTCACCAGCAATCTCGCTAGGGGCAACGACCACCTCGCCCCCTGCACAACCTCAACATTGTTACCAAATGGGGCAACCTCAACAACGACCGCGAAATGTTAAAAGGAAAATAAAAGGAAGATAGGCAATCTTATAAGAGTTAAAGGTGAAAAACACATTATCTTGGAAAGTCCGAACTCAAAACTCAAATCCGAAGTATGTGTTTGAATGGACCCTAGCTCGCCGAGCTCGCCCCCGTCACAGACAAAGTCACAGCTCAGCCCACCTCGCTCGGGTAGGCCACAAAGAAAAACTTCTCACCGCGAGAGACCAAGATGATGGCCATGATGGATCCCATCCCATCTCGGCCAGAGTCGCAGCTTGCCACCTCGCCATCTAGGGCATCCCGCGTCAAACCTTACCCGAGAGCTCGCCTCACGAGAAAGAATTGATTTGAAAAAATTGTTTTGATCTAGAAGGATATTTGAGAATACGGTTGAACCACGTGAAACTCCTTGTAATTAGGGTCAAAATGAAAAAAGAATCAACTCAATCGGAGGTCGGGAGCTCAAGTTATGGACGAAATAAAACGGATGCTCGTCTGAGCTCGCACGAGCTCGCCCGAGCTCGCCCAATGTAGTAGAAGCTCGAACATAGGTTGAGACACATGAAACTCCTAGAAATGAGGGTCAAAACGAAAAAGAATCAACTCAATCGGAGGTCGGGAGCTAAAGTTATGGATGAAACAAAATTGATGCTCGCCCGAGCTCGCTGGATGTCACCCTATGTAGTATCAGCTCGTCCATAGGATTGAGCCACGTGAAACTTCTAGAAATTAGGGTCGCAAGAAAAAAAAATCAACTCAATTGGAGGTCGGGAGCTAAAGTTATGGATGAAACAAAATTGATGCTCGCCCGAGCTCGTTGGATGTCGCCCGATGTAGTATCAGATCACCCATAGGATTGAGCCACGTGAAACTCCTAGAAATGAGGGTTTCAAGAAAAAAAAGAATCAACTCAATCGGAGGTCGGGAGCTCAAGTTATGGATGAAACAAAACTGATGCTCGCCCAATGTAGTAGCAGCTCGCCCAAATAATCAACTCAATCGGAGGTTGGGAGCTCAAGTTATGGACGAAATAAAATTAATGCTCGATAATGAAACAACCTACTCCGCCCGGAGCTCCTTTGGATGCGCCCGAGCTCGCCATGTCTGATGGCACCTCGGCCAAGCTCATTGCGTTTCAGCTTAATCCGCAAGTCCAAACTTTGCGACTAATTATCCAAGCTCACCCGATGTAGGAGAACACTCGTACACCTCGCCAACTCTTGTTCGCGCTAGCTCGCCGCATTGTCAGGGGTCCGGGCCGCAGCTGATCCACCACGAATGTATTACCTCCTCAACTCGCTCCATCCCGCCTCACGTCGCAACTATAAACTATCAACAATTGGCTCGACTATTAACTATCAAGAGCCCTAGTTATCGTTACAATCGCTTCAAATATCAAACTTCAAGATTGCACTAGCCCAACCTCGCACGGGAGCTTGCCCAACCACGCAGCACCAAAAAGGACAGTTCGCCTGGTCTCATCGACCAAGGTCCAGCTCGATCATCTGGTCTCACCAAAAAATGCGAGAGAATAGCTCAACCTACATCGCCCAAAAGGATGGCCTAGCTCCATCTCGCCCAAGCTCGCTATCAGGAGCCCTAGTGCAAGGCCTCCTCCATTTTTACATTTACCTCATGGACATCAACAGTTCTGTCCTCACATTTGGTGTTCTCTAATTGTGAAAGAATAGACTTGTTTTTGTACTACCATTGGCGAGATCGATCAAGAATACAGCTGGATTCGTTGCCATATGTGTCGGCTCTTAGCTCACACCATCTCGCTAGTTTGCCCATATAATTAATAACCCCATCTCGCCAGAGCTCGCCAACAACTCGCAACTCCAGAGCTCGCCAACATCCCGCAATTCGCCAGCGGTCGGCCCACCGCGGCTCGAGTCTCAGCAGCTCTCCAGAGCTCGCAACTCCAAAGCTCGCAACTCAACACATGGGCTACCTCATCAAGGCTCGCAATGAGCTCGCAACTCGGCCCACATCATCCGCTCAACTCACACGATGCTCCATGTCGCTCAGAGGTAGGCGAAGATCGTGGTGATATTTTTTCAATTGTAGAGAAACCTCGCCCATGATGCAGTCCAATTAGTAGCCCTCGCGGCTAGCCATTTAGATTGGTCCAAGGGAAGTCTACACTGAGTTCGCTCCATGTCTCCATAGATATTCACATGTTGGTCAGCCCACTGCTTGCCAAAGAGATGGCCTAGGTTGCTTGCCAATAAAGGTCCAGCAAAATGGCCTTCGCCGCCTCACCTGACATTATATTAGCAATTCGATTCCGGTTCTGTTCGGCCCAAGTAATTATATATTAGTAGCTTGCCACGCATCTTCGCATTTGCCCACCTTGCCAAATTTCACCATAATGCTCGCCTGACTCATTTCATGTCACTCATAGTCGGCCCGATAAAAATTGACCCAGTTCGCTCCACTTCACCAAACAAACCGCTCCACCCCATCGAGTAAACCACAAGATTAGTTGTCCTAAATTTTGCTCCAGCTCACATGACCTCGCCAAAGTCTAAAGAAGATAATCAGCTCGCTGCTCGCTCCACCATGTTGCAAGCAGCGAACTGAGGGGCAATTGTTGTGTCACTATTAATTCTGCCCAAGCCCATTAATATTGCATCCATTAATAAAGAGTCCAATCGGACAATTGGGCCGAACTCGCCCAGCTCGGCCATGTTAAGTGAGCTCGCCACTTGAGATGGACTCTAGCTCACCAAGAAAAGGCTGAGGTCGCCGCCCCCAAGTAGCTCGCTTATAGAGCTCTTAGAAAGTTTTATGAAAACAACAAGGGTTAAGAGCTCGTTATGAGATTGCTCAATGAGCTCAGACTAGCTCACTATGAGCTCCTCATTGAGCTCTCATTAAGCTCGTTCATAGAGCTCACCAACTAGCTCACTATGAGCTCCTTATAGAGCTCGTTCATAGAGCTCACCAACTAGCTCACTATGAGCTCGCTCAATGAGCTGTCATTGAGCTTGCTCGGAAAGCTCTCTACAGGAGGTCTCTTATCCAAGCTCCGGAAGGTACAATAGGTACAATGTCTGCTTGGAGCTAACTTGTACATAAGGGAGTTAATGTTGCAGTGCGGTACTAAGTCAGGAAAACCCTCCAAATATGGCTAAGTCAATGGCTCGAGCTACAAGACGACAACGTTGGTTACGCAGTTTGGGAAAAGATCAGAGAACTACGACAAATGATTCAGGGACTTGCCAGGTGTCGCGCTGCTAACTAAGGCGAGCTCTCAAGAGCTATCAGAAGATGTCGGAAATTAATGTAAAATGAAGTACCGAACATTAAATGGAAATTTGCTTATTTGATGTCCCGACAAGAAAAACAGAGAGTGGAATGCACTCTCCCATGTAGTATAAATATGGGCACTTAAGACCCAAAAATGGTCCAAGAAATATCAATACAAGAGGCAAAATTTGCCCTAATCTCTGTGCATTTTATTTACTGCTTTCAATCTTTAAATCTTTCAGAGATCAATCACTTGAACTCTCATTGTTTGATTAGCTAGTTACCACAAAAGCCATATTCCACACAATTAATACATTTAAACTAGCTATCAACAATTTGTAATACACAATTAGTGTTAACATTATAAATTTATTAATAAGCTATAATAAGAGTATAATATAATGTTCAACAAATAAGTATTATAATTGGTGTTCAATAATTATTTTAACAAATATTACACTCAAACAAACAATAATTAAAATAAAATATAAATTAGATAACAAGCAAAGCTGGAATAATTATAACAAGCAAAACTGTCGTATTTAACTAATTAGATAATTATAGATAACAATTAAAACTGGAATACATTATTATAATAATTATAGCAAGCAAACTGTCGTATTTAATTTTTGATCTGAGTATTACCCTAAACCTGCACAACATAAAAATAAAATAAAAAAATTTAACTTATAATTACAAAATTAAAATTAAATATAATTATAACTTATTAAGTTTTAAATTTTACACTTGGCATTTAAAAATAAATTGTCAAAATTTAATATTATATATAAGTTAGTCCGGTTTTCGTAAATTGCAAATTATATATACATCTTTATTAATTATAATCCCTTCGTCTCGTGATGACTTGCACATTTGTTATTTTCTCGTGTTTTAACGAATGAATTTTTTATTAGTATTTGAAATGATAAAATAATTTTTAATAAAACATATAATGGAGGAGATGTATATTTATCATACTTCTACTTAAAAATCACTTTATCATTTCAAATACTAATAAATAATTTGTTCGCTAAAACATGAGAAAAAAAGTAGTGTGCAAACAATATTAGGATGGAGGCGGAGTATGTAATATGAGTTTAACTAGTGCTTTCAATGAAATAATTAATACTTTTGAATAAAAAAATTAATACTTTTAAGCAGAGCCGGTCCTATAATTTTAGGGGTCCGGTGCAAAAAAATATTAAGTCCTTCATTTTTTAGGAAAGACACTATTCTTTTTAAGGATCGTTCATAAAAAATTCTTATGAATGCACTTTATGTAAGATGTATAAAATTAAGAGAAAATTACTTGTAGGTTCCAAAATAAAAAAAATATTGCGAGGTTCCAACCACTCTTTACAATTACTTTAAAAAAACACATAAATCACCTAAAATACCCCTCCACACATATTTTCTCCATTAAAACCGTCTCACCTCCATCTTAACCCACCGTACCACCTAATTTCAAAATATATGTTTTCAAATTTCAAATGCCCTCCACAACACACAAAATTTCAGTCCCTACAGATCTGACGTGTTGGTGTGGTGAGGCGACGAAGGATGGGGGTTAACCCCTTTTTGGGGCCCACTGCATTTTCTGGAAATTTGAATTTTTGCACAATTCCAGAAGGTCAAAATCCTAGATTTTTGGGAAATCCTCAAAAGCCGTAAAACTTCGACGAGATTGCCGAGAATAGAAAATTAAGAAAGGGATTTAATTGGTGGTTGGGGTGGTGTTTGTGTTCTGTTGATTTTGGGGGGAGGGGATTTCGGTTGGTGGCAATTGGGGTGTGATGTTTGTGTTCAAAAGGGTAAATTTGCAGTCTTTGATGAAGGGTTTAGTTTGGAATTGGAGATTTGTTGAGGGCTTCGGCTTATGTTTTTGGGAAAAGTAAGAGTGGGATAGTTTATAGGGGTGGTGGCGGTCGCGTGGCTGTTTGAATTTGTTGTGCAAAAGGGTAATTTTGCAGTCTTTGATGAAGGGTTTAGTTTGGTAAAAATTGGAGATTTTTTAAGGGCTTCGGCTTATGTTTTTGGGAAAAGTAAGACAAAAAAAAAAAAAAAAGTTTATATTAACATTGGTGGCGGTGAAAAATTTGAGACGTCGCATGGCTGTTTGAATTCAAAATATATAATTGTTTGAGTGTGTTTGTATTGATATTACTTGTAGATGGTTAAATAATATAAAATTTGTATCATCACATTTATAAATTAATACCATAATATTTTTATAATTATAATGATGGGTTTTGGTGTTCACAAATTTTGGATATTGATTAATTTTTTACTTATTTTTGGAAATTTTGTTAAAAAATTTAATGAGACTAGTAAACGAAATATTTAATTTAAATGATTCAAACCATTTAAATTTTAAAAAATTAATTAAAAAATTAGAAAATAAATAAAAAAATAAAAAATTTGAGTATAATAAAATGCATGCATCACGTAATGCGTGATAAAATTTTTTAGGTATCTCATATAATAGGTTTATTAATTTAATCTAGTTAATGTGTTTGTATTGATATTACTTGTAGATGGTTAAAGTGTTTGTTGTTGTGAATGATGGGTGTTGGTGTTCATGTTTGGATCTGATTTTCTTTTTGGTTTTGTTTAATGAGACTAGTAACGTAAATGGTTGTCTTATTTAAATGAATGCATGCAACGACTATTAGGTATCTTATTAATTTTTTTAATTAATTAACTAATAGTACATGGTTGTCTTTAGTAACGACTTAGTTAGCAATTTTTTTAATTATACTAGATTTTTACCACGTGTGTTGTAAGTTATACACATGTAGTTAGTAAGAAATGGTAGTAAAATAATTTATATCAAACCTCATTTTATACCCTTAAATTCATTTCAAGTTTACATGTTTGTTCTTTTTACATCCCTATTTTTTTTTAGCTTTTTCATGATATATTTTTTCTTTTGTATTCCATTTTCATCATATTAAACATCTTGGATTTATGGTATATAATGATAGGAATTATTTTCATGAAGGCATGTCAATCAAAAAGCACGTGAAATTGAACCCAACTTGACAAAGAAGATCAAAGGAAAGCATGCTTGTTTTGGTATCCAAGAAACATACATCAGTTTCTGTTCATGTAGATGTCATCTTTGTTCCAATAATTTTAGAGCTACATACATTAAATTCACAGGGAGAGAAGTTGAGAATGATAACGAAAGAACCTCAATCTCTGCTTCCTTGAAAGTTAGGAATGCATTTTGAGATTGTTAATATCTCCCTAAAGACAATGTGAAGAAATAATATATATTCAAAAATCACATATCGAAATATATACAAACTCAAAATCTATGGTCAAAACATTTTCATTTCAACAGTGTGTTTTAAAATGCTAAAACAACTTCTAAAAACACTTATTTTCAAAGTTATCTCACAACTTTTGAAAATAAGTGTTTTTAAAAATTGTTTAAAATGTTTCAAAACACACTCATATTCAATGACAATGGAGAATGAAAAGAAGTAATGACTCAAATGCAAGTTTTATCTGTTAGCAATGCATCTGTGCTCTGCATCATTCTCCAAGAAAATGAATTCTGAAAAATATCATCCAAGTAAATGCTCCAAAAATTAATACCAGAGTAAAACGACATAAACAAAGAACATAGAAAATATTATCTTAAATACAATACGAAGTGTACTTAAATTAGTGTTATGCATGCAAATTTCTCCAATCCAGTACGAAACATTGGTGAGTTCCCCACATTGCTCCCCCATTCTCCAATAACTGCAACCCAAAATTCCTAATTGATTAGAGAAAAAGATAATTCAAACAGAGACCAGGTCTGAGAATCTTGAATTGTTGTGACAACCTTCAATCAACAAAATGCCTTTAATTAAATCTATCACCCCAAAAAATACTAAAAGAACCCACCTCCAAAAATTCTCTGGAAAGTGGAAACATACTTAACAAATATATAAATGTAATTACAAATGCCAACACATAAATACTTAACTAATTCATGCTTATAGGACAAATTGGAATTTAGACTAAACCTTGATTTCATTTAAAAAAAAATTTGTAAAACGTAAGAAACTTTTTAATAACTTGGCAAAAGAAAATCAAAGTTTCATTTTCTTATTAGTTCCATAATTTCACGAATTAAGTTACAAACTTAAACAACTTTAACTTCACTTATGAAAAACATCTGAAAAATATTCTACCTATGAAGCAAAGCAAAATCAAGTCAGCTAATAAATGGAATTAAAGGGCATGGGATGAATACATGCCTACTTTTTGCATTTTCAGAAGAATTTTTTTTCCCAGTTCTCATAAGTTCGTCATCATCAGGACCTTTCTCATTAGAAGTCATGAACAAAATATCAGTTTCTTCGCCACATTAAAAAAAAAAAAGAATAAGCTGAAATTAAATAAAATTTAGTAGAGCTTTTTCTAATACAAAAATAAATCAAATTCAGTATAAAATTTTAACCACTTGACGTTTATATGTTGGATGCATTTTATTCATAATGCATTTTCTTCTCAAAGCTACCAAATAGATGTTTAGATCTATAAAAAATCATCTGACAAAAGATCTCTGGGACTAACAGATAGAAAATACCTGAGACGGAAGATTTAGAAGAGACTCGACCTAATTAGCATGTACCCTTAGAAACAAAAAAACATGAGAAGATCTCCAGCCTTTATTGTTATATAGGGATGCCTAGTCTTCCTCATTGAAACTGTCATGCATCCTTCTACCTGGCATCAGAAAAATCATCTAATGAATAATCAAACACAATCAAGAAGAGTGTACATTGTTATCTCTCTCCTTGCATATATGCAACTTCGACATAATAATAACCTCCTGAGAGCCTTACCTCATTACATTTAGAATGAGATTCAACTTGGAGGTGAAGAGGATATCTATGTCGGTAGATACTTCACAAGATAGCTTCTTCTGCAGAACAAAATCTTCAATAACAACAAGTAGCTCAAAAAAAAATTGTATGAATCCATAAATATGCTTATGAAAACTGGGTCAGAAAATATTGCATGAAAAAATAAAAGTTTCATAAAAAAATACATGAAAAGAAAATTGTAATCGAGTACACAATATGAGATTTAAAACCATATTATGATATTTACCTAAGTTGATGGGCAAAATCAATGAAGGATGAATATGGACTGAATTATCAGTCAAGGCATTTTTTGGACTATCAACCACAGAAAATTCACACAGTATTAATTAAAGAGAAAAATACATGTGTCTTATCCTTGCAAGCACAATCCATAGAGAAAATGATTATGATTAGATTCTTCACTGAGCCATTCTAAGCATAGGATTACATAAAATTTCATGCTCAATTGTTTCATTTGCAAAGCACAATTTGAAAAAAAAAATCTAATAATATTCACAAATGCATTTGTAACTCATAATGAACATGGCAACAGAAATTGGATGGTGGGATGGGATGAGGTGAAAAGAGAGAGAGGATATTCAAATGGAGGTTGCCCCTCTACTCTTGCCAATGATTTCACTCTTCTTCATAAATATTAGTTTACCTCTTATAAGAATTTATACTTGGTTTCCACAGATTTATTAGTTTACCTCTTCCAAAGAATTGATATATATATCTGTTTCCCACTTAAAATCCATCACACTCGATGCATTCATTTTCCAGAAGAGGCTCTTACAGATTTCCAGAAAGAAATCCACAGCCTGCAGCCAATGTTGATTTAACATATTCTTTCAATACCTTTTCAGTCATGGGAGAAGAACTCGTGGGCAAAAATAAATGAGTTCTATAGTTTAGCCACTTAAAGGAAAATGAATAGGAAATGAACTAAAACCTGTTGTCCTTAGTAAGACGATCTTTCCTCCAAAAATTCTCACAATTCTGCAACCAATGCTGCACATTTTTAAAGATAATCAGTTGAGGAATAGTCAGAACATTCTTAAAGAGATTAAAATATTATTTCAGAAGAAATTATCTAGCAAAGGCTAAACCCTCTTTCGTAAAGTATATACAAATTTAGCCAAAAACAACAACATACACATATATATGCAACAATTTTTCAACGATACAACATTTCTCTCGAACATCAGAGGAAAAACTCTACAAAAAACACACCATCATCGGATACAAATTTAACAACACTAATTTGAAAACATATTAAGATTTTGATTGTATCTAATTCTGAGAACAAACATCAAGATTAATAGGGGACTGAAAACTTTAAACCTTTGTCAATAGGATTCTTCCAAAAACAACAAGAGAATGTAAACAATTGAAATAGCAGACCATATCCTCCGTAAAACAACTATTTAAAAAAAAATCACAAATAAAATAATAGAAAGTAATTAATAGGGGACTAAAAACTTTAAACCTTTAGTCAACAGGTTTTTTCAAAAACAATAAGAGAAAGTAAACAATTGAAATCACATAAAATTCACAAATAAAATAATACAAAGTAAACATAAAAAGTTAGAACAATTACTCAGAGGAATGACCTGATTTCTTGGCTCATTCTTTCTTAATTTATAGCCCCTACCGCGTGTTCGTCTCCCTCGGTCATGACCTACAGCAAACAACATAATATGAAATTGATTATTCATCTATAAATACACAAAATTTGTGAAATGTCCATAAAAAATCGCCTCAAGTTTCATAAATGAATGAGTGTCTACCTTAACAGAGATATATCCGCTACATTAAATAAAGAAAAATCTGTAAAAGTGAAAATTTTAGGGTCGTACAGAACTATAGCATAAAGTTCCATCAAAAGCACCACCTTGGCAACTTCACTCGTGGCTCCACAAATATATTTAAGTTATTGTGCTCTTTCAGCGATCTGCTTGGAAATAATGAGAGTTTCCCAATATTAAAGTTGGATGACGACAAAATTGCAAGATGAATAGACACAAAACTTACAAATGAATTTGAAATACACATCCAATAATCGATTCACAGAATGAAAAAAGGATAATTTGTCTATCCCCTACACAGTTTTTACAGTTTTTACAATCGATTTACAGAGGTATAATCGGCGGTAAAGTAAACCTAAATCTATAATAAACAAAAAAATTAGAAATAAAATCACCATTCAAAGAGGATACCGATAATGGTTACAGAGGATGGGAACTGAAAAATAAAATCAGTAATACACCATGAATTGGACATATAGAGGATGTTGTATCTATGATATACACACCTTTTTAAATCTGGTATCGGTCAGAGGCATTCACAGATCTGCAGCAGTCTTCGCGCCCGTGCACCTCCCTTCGTCGTTTTCCGACCCCTCCCCTCCCTCGAGCCATCGTTGTCCGTTCCTATTATAGATGAATAGTTATATTCCCTCGACCGAGCGTTCTCGCCGTCTCAACGATGTGCAGCTGTCGCCGCTCCCTCGTCATCTCGACTGATTGTTTTGAGATTTAGAGGTTGTCTATTGAGTTTGCTCTAAGGTTTCTCATCAAACAATGAACAGTCCGATTGTTTAGACTTTTTGAGATTTATGGCGTTTTTGAAACAATTAAAACAGCTTCCAGAAATATTTATTTTCAAAAATTGTGAGAAAGAGCTTTAAAAATAAGTGCTTCTGGAAGCTGTTTTGAGTGTTTTAAAAAAAACTCTTAGTGGTTGTTAATTTGCACACTTGAAAGTATTAGAGGGGTAGAATAGTCTAAAAATATTTTTCATTGTTAAGCTACTTTTTTTATATAGTAATAGATATGTGATGAGTTCTTGTGATTTGAGGTTGTAGAGTTTCTTGATTTTGTTGGATGGTAGATTGGTGAACCAGAAACTATTTCTTTTGGGATTTTTTGTTCTTTTGGGAGGTTATAGATGATGGGTGGTCATATTGAAGAAATTTGACGATGATTCATTTATGAGTTTCTTGATTATTGGTTTTTTAAGATTTGAAAATGCAAGATTTGAAGATTTGAAGATGAAGATGGATCTACTAAGTTTTTGGAATTTTTTTTTTCAGATTATATGCATATGTTCATGTATAGATGCATATGTTCATGTATGCATATGTGCATGTTGAAGAAGACGAAAATATGTATATTTGTGCATGTATTTCGTGCATATGTGCATGTTGAAAAAGACGAAAATATGTAAATTTGGTCAGGATATCGATAAAAATATCTAATTTTTTTATATTTTAGATATGTAAAATTTGGTATTTTGTCGTTTTAGATATGAAATTTTGAATGTGTATACATAACATACGGTTTTTTGATCATATCTTGCAATTGAATACAAAACTTATATGTTCATCGACATGTGGTATGGCCACATATGCAATGTCCCACCATCATTTAATTAATTTCTTTAATTAATTCAATCTTTTCATTTATATATATTCCATATTTTACCCAATTTTATTAATTATATTATTTTTTTTTACCAGACCTGGACTCAACCCGACCCGAGTGGTTCATGGTTCACCCGGCCCGACCCGAACCCACATAAGCGGTGGACATATAAGTTTGTGCCCATCTGCGGGCATATGATCAAATTCGACATAACATAATTTTATTATAAAGAAAAATATTAAAAAATTATCATTAATTCCCTAATTATACAACATATCCAAAAAAATAAATAAAGGAAAATAGACACTAGGAGCAAGAAGACAAAAAAATAGGATAGTTAAGGACATTTATCTAATTTTGGAACCTAGTAATAATGTTTTTTAAAGTTGAAACCTAGAAGTAATAAAAGTGGTCAAATAAAACTTAATAGTCATCCACCCTAAGATTAAATTTAAGAGAGAAAATTAAAGGAAATAGTGAAAAAAAAGGGACATCACAATTTATGAAAATTGTGTATAGATTTGGTTTGATTACTTTAAGAAAAAAGAGATTGGGTGTTAGATTTGAAAAAAAAATATAACCGTGTATGAAAAAAATATATAAGGAAAAAAATTTAATTTGAAAAATAGTAAAAAGAAAAATATAAGAAAAAAAGAAGAGCCGAATAAAAATATAAGTGGAAAAAATGATTGAAAATGAAAAAAAGGAAAAAAAATGTACAGAATAAAAATAGATAAACGTGGCATGGGGGCATTGAACTCACGACCTCGCGCCTGGGAAATTCCTGCAAGAACACTCATTACCAACTCATCTGCCTAACCAATGTGGCATATAAGCCGACGTTTTACATTATTAAACATATACAAATATATATATAAAGAAAAAAAAATGGGGGCCCTCCGTGCTCCGTGGGGGTGAAGCACATGACGACGCAATACCCCATCATGTAGAAAACACGACGGAAAAAACCGTTATTGTGTGCATTTCAAATTCATACAGTTAAAGTGTGCATATTGCAACTCTGATTAATTTTTTTTTTTCCGAAAACAAAGACAGTTACATGCACGAGGTGCACCAATTAAGAAGGTCATCCACAAAGATCGGTGGCTCATCCCAACTATGAGGACTCTCATAAGTACGAGCAGCCCCTAGCAAAATCATGTGCTAAAGAATTAGCGTTACGACAAACCCATTTCACACTAAAATTGGGGTAATCTCTCATGATCCACCGCCTGGAGCTTCACAAAGTCTCAAAATGTACATCACTCCCATCCGAACAATAAGCATCGCGGACTAGCTGAGCATCTGTCTCAAAGATTACATTCGGAGCTCCAACTCACTCGCCCATTTAATAGCCTCCAACACTCCCCACGCCTCACCCTCCTCGACCCTCAGCAAGCCATCGCGAATAGAGACTTCGCCGCCATGAAGCTTCCGTCGTCTCTTCGGATCGCCAAACCTACACTTGTTTGCAAAGAATCTTCGAAAAAGCCAGCATCAATGTTGAACTTGACATAACCCCCCGGAGGTTTGTGCCATGCTCAACATGAAGGCACTCTATACTTCTCCAAAGAAGGTAAATGAACATCCTGCCATTCTGTAATAGTCTAGCGCGCCATATATAAGACTTCCGCCTCTGTCATCCTCTTATCATTCCAAACAACCATATTACGATTCCTCCAAATGGCCGAAGTAATTGACATGAATTTTACACAAAAGTCCCTGTTGAAAGTTACCAGAACTTTGTTGATGAACTCTTGTGCGCCATCCACCTGGTAGCAAAGTTCATCAACCATATTCCACAAACCCACACTTGTCCAGCAGTTTTTCGCAAAGTTGCAGTCAATGAATAGGTGCCATGTTGTTTCAGTTGTTCCCGCTTCACCACAAACCGGACACGTCACTCCCAAACCCGGATACCACCGATTGATTTTGTCCTTCACAGCCATAAAACCCCGACAAAGTCTCCAGAAAAATGACTTAATTCGGGGTGGGACTTTAACTTTCCATAGCACATTCCAGGCCTCATTTTGGCTTGCCGGAGCATCTTGAACCAGTCCATCAGCAAGGCGATATGCGGACTTAACCGAATACATGTCATTCCTTTCAAAGTGCCAAATCAACAAACCTAATGAGCCCTCCGGGCTAGGAGCCGTTTTCAAGATCCTTACACATTCCTCCTCTGAAAACACCTTGCGAAGAACCTCCACGTCCCACTCTCGAGTTCCCGGGATAAAAAAGTCCAGCACCACCATATCTTCAAAAGACGCCACTACTGGTGCATTAATGGTAAATGATACGTTATCATCAAGCCATGCATCTCCCCAGAAAAACACCCTGGAACCATCTCCTATTTTCCATCTAACACCTTTCCGAACTAACCCTTGCACCGAATGAATACTACGCCACGTATAGCTAGGGTTATGTCCAAGGTCAGCCCTTAAATAATCCGAGTATGGGAAATATCTCGCCTTCAAAATCCTGCCAATTAAAGACTCTGGCTGCATAATCAGTCTCCAGCCCAATTTGCCTAACATCGCGGCGTTAAACAAGTGCAGATTACGAAAGCCCATTCCTCCTTCTCCCTTTGGACGGCATAACTTCTCCCAAGCCTCCCATTTAATCCCTTTTTTTGGATTCGTCCCATGGCCCCACCAAAATGAGTTCAACATTCTATGTAATTCATCTAACAAAGACGATGGCAGCTCAAAGGTACTCATGCAAAAAACCGATATACTTTGGGCCGCAGCCTTGATTAAAATTTCTTTACCCGCCTTAGAAATCTTCTTGTTCCTCCAAGCATGGAGTTTTGACCATAACCGTTCCTTAATATATTGGAAAATATCTTTTCTCCCTCTGCCTATCAACGATGGTAACCCCAAATACCGGCCCGTGTTGAGACTAGCCGAAACACCCAAGATATCTTTCAAAAGTTGCCTTGTATTTTGGTCCACGTTGGTGCTAAAGAAAATCTCAGATTTCCCACAGTTAATGGCTTGGCCCGAAGCTCGTTCATAAAGGTCCAATGTCGACTTTGTTGGGGTTATACGTGAAAGTATGCTTTTACTTTGTATAACCTATATATTAAACACTTATTTACTGAAATAAATTGTTTATCACTGTTGCTTTAAATATGATTGAATGTTATATATATTTATTGCAAACCGTTCATAGCACGCGTTATATTGTAGTTAACGTGGTGATACCAGATCACAGAAGATCACGTTAACAGTTCCTTGTATACGAGTGCGTATTTCACAACTTAGATAGATCCGAACAATCTATTGGTAGAAGCTGATGTGTAAGGCTCAGATTGACTTGTCTTGACCAAGAGATTACACTAGTGCATTCGATGACCTGAAGCGGACCTACAGAGAGGATAAACTCATTTGCACTGACTTAAGGGATGAAGAGTTAGACCTCAGTGGTTGTTGATTTCTTAATCTTTGTCACTTAATAAGGACTGTGTGTGATTAGTAGTTATTGCTTTGACTTATAAATGGGAAGAGAATCATTGCGACTTCGATACCCTATATCTTGGGCAATAATATTAATTGCACGACAGTTGCTAAATTAATACATAGAATCGTGTGCTTGCAAAAGCATTGCTTGATTGGTCCCCTTGGTGGGCCCGGAACCTTTATCATATCAAATCTTGCAAGTGGAATTAATTTTCCGGTATGGATAATAAAGTTGGGTTGTCCTTACTCCAAGGATAAAGATATGAATTAATATAAAGCTTTTCAGTGGCTTCATTAATTAATGGACTAAATAATCTTAAACACGGGAAATAATAACCGGGAGTCATATTACCGTAATATGGGTTAAGATTGGATAGTGCAATATTAATTATATAGTGGTATTAATTAATATTAATGGACTGAATTATATTGTGGCTCAATATTGGAATTCAGAAGTCCATTGGAAGATCCATCTTAATTCTCCTAAAGACCCCTCAAGTAGCCCAAATTATAGTCCAATAAATAAAAGGTGTTTAAAATAAAATAAATTTATTGTTGCAATATTTCCTATTATTTTTTAAAATATTAAAGAAAAGAGGGAGAATGATTTTCTTGAAAAGATTTTATGGAAAAGAGATAATGTATTCTTGGAATATAAGATTATCCCATAAATTCAAGAAAACTCCCACTTGGCTTCTTTAATAGGGAATTTTCGAAAATCTTGCATAAGAAAGGGAAGAAAGATTTTCTTGATTTTATTGGAAATATTTTATGGAAGATATGTATTCTTGGAATACAAGAATATCTCATAAATTCAAGAAAGACCCAATCTTGAAATTCTTTTCTTAATTTTCAAAAATTTAGGCCATATTGAGGGTGTGAGATTTTTGTGGAAAAATACACATGGAAAGAAGAATATATTGGATATATTCAAGATTTCTTGGAGATCAAGAAAAGATATTTTCTAGCCCTAATTATGCTCCAAAATTTCGAACCCCCTTGTCTTATAAATAGGGGATGAATTTTTCATTCCCAACTAGTGTTTCATGTGTTGGAAATATTATAAATCCACAAAGGTGGTGCAACAATATTTTTATTTTCCTTATTTTATAAATCGTTCATTGGAGGACCTTCCACCGGGGTTATTGGACGAGGACTTGGGAATACTTGAGAAGGACTTTTGGTGGGTATCCAGATACTTGATCCTATTTGTCTCAGATCGTCTCTCCAACGGGTACGTTTACGTAAACTCCTAGAAATTCCGCATGCTAGGATCTTTTACGTGAAATTTTATTTGCATGTTGTTGTTGGATGAATTATTATTTGAATTCACTTAGGTAAATTCATGCTAGTAATAATTGTTAATTTAAATTTGTGTTTATGAGGTCATCCCGATAGATCCTGACATATGTTATCCCAACAGACTTCAGAGCATGGCATTCCTGGGCCGTAGAATTACAAAACAAGAGACTGTCATCTGCGAAAAGCAAATGTGAAACGGAAGGCGCACGACGGCACACTCGGCCCCCATGAATATCTCCTCATCTATTCGACGCTTTGAGTAAACTCGACATCCCCTCGGCACAAAGAATGAATAAATAAGGGGAAATAGGGTCACCCTGGCGAAGTCCACGACCCGGAATAACCGGACCCACCAAAGCATCATTAACCATGAAGGAATATGATACCGTACAAACATAAAGTTGCATCCACTTCACCCATTTCTCGTCAAACCCCATTTTCCGTAACATACCAACCAGGAATCTCCAATCTACTCTATCATATGCTTTAGAAATGTCAATTTTTAACGCCACATTCCCAAGTTTCCCTCTACGCTTGTTCTTCATAGCTTGTAACATTTCAAAGGCAATGAGCACATTGTCTTGGAGTAGCCTACCCGAAATAAATGCGGACTGAGATTCATCGATCAAATATGGAAGGACCTTCTTGAGGCAATTACAGAGGACCTTTGATAATATTTTATACACAACGTTACATAACGAGATGGGCCGGAGATCCTTCATTGATCTAGGATTGTCACTCTTGGGTAAAAGAACAACATTTGTGTTGTTAAGATCAGTGGGAAAAACGCCTTCTTCCAGCCACTGCTTGCAAGCTGCTATAATATCATGTCCAACCACTCCCCAAAACTTTTTGTAGAACGTCGGATTAAACCCGGGCTCGGCAACTTTTCCTTATGCATTTGCTGTACGGCCGCCCTGAACTCATCATCATCGAAATCAGCTTCCAACATTGACTTATCGACAACTCTGATTAATTAAGAGTAGCTGAAATTGTACAGTAACAGATAAAACTTTATTTTCCTTAAAAATGCAACACTATAGAATTATGATATTAAAGGGCACATGTACGATAAAATACACACACAACAATTTACGTATATTTGATTGTAATATTTATAGATTTTGTTGAGTGTAAATATTGATTGGCCCCTTAAAGCATTTTAATTATATTATTCTAATTATATTGATTGGCCCTTAAAATATTAATAATTTTGTTTACAAATATACAACATACTCTAATTTATAGATTAAAAAAAATCAATACAATATACTCTATAATATTCTAATTCTTTACAATATACTCTAATTTATATTTTATTTTAATTATTTTTCGGTTGAGTGTAATATTTTTTAAAAGACAAAAACTCGTATGAGATGATCTCATACATGAGACGGATTCTATTTGACCTGTATGAAACCCGTTGGACCAGATCCCTATTGAAACCCATTAAGCAAAATCTGGCCCGAATGTCAAATACCTAATAAACCCTCGGTTGTCGCTTCAAATTTTCTCAATATTTGTCTTCTCTCCTTTCTTTATCGGTGTCGTCGTGTCCTGTTCTTCGCCTTTTTCCCATTCGTTCGTCGCTTATTGTTTGCTGCGTTGCCCAGGTTAAACTTATTTTCTTATTTTGCTTATTTGATTTTAGAATTTTGGAACCGATATTTTTTATTTGATTTTAGAGAATTTTATGATGCGGTGCGCAGGTTATTTTTGTTTGCTGCGGTGCGAAGGTTATTTTTGTTTGCTGTGGGGCCCATGTTATTTGATGATGTTGTTTACTAAAGAATTTGTATGTCGATTAGATTAGATGAATGATGAAGAATAACTTTCAATTACTAGAGAAGCTCTTAAGTTTGAGAAACAATCTTGTGAAATATTGCACACTAGTGTTATGTGAAATCTAAATGTCTTAATACAACATAAATAAAAAAAAAAGATTGAAAAAAATCGAAAGGGTCGAGCGAGGCGGGCGGGCGGGTTGGTAGTTGGGCATGCATGGGTTGTGGGCTATGGGCTTTAGTTTGGGAGGACGAATATATATTTATAGAAGAATATATTTATCAAATATATATTGTAGCCTAGTGGTTCAAACATGTTGTTAATGTATATGTGGTTGTAGGTTCAATTCCTATTGAACACATCATTTTTAAAATATTTTTTATATGTGTTACTACATGGAAAAAATGTGATACTTACAGAAACGAAATGTGTTACTAAGTGAAATAAAAATTACATTATCATATGGTAACACATTGTTGTTCATATGATAATACATGAATATTCATTTAGATCACGACATGTGTATAGTGTTACATATTACCTAAAAAACATGTGTTACTACATGAACAAAAAATATTACCCTATGAAGAAAAACGTGTTACCACATGAACAAAATCAGTACAAGTGCGAAAATAAATCATGAGCCCAAAATTACAGGTTTAAAGAACAACTTGATGTGTTACTACATGACCAAAAAAGTGTTACCCTATGAACAAAAAAATGTTACTACATGAACAAAAATCAGTACAAGCGCAAAAAAAAATCATCAATCCAAAATTACAAATTTAAAGAACAACGTGAGAAAAGTGCAGAATGATCTGAAAAATTGCGTCACAAAATTGTGAGAAAAGAACGAAAAGACCTGTAAATTTGTGAGTGTAAGAAAACGGAAGTAATAAAAAAGAATATGAACAAAATATTTTAAATTATTCAAAATAAACAAAAAAATTCAGAACATTACCAAACAATGCCATAAGCATTATACTGAACATATCTTCCGCCATGAGTGGGCACCCCTTTGATATTATGCCCGCTCATTCGTACCGGAGCTTGATTCCACAGGCATATCCACAAAATTACAGAATAAATTGACAAAAAAAAATCAAATGAAAGCGAAGATTAATTAATAAAGAGAGCAGGATTCATGATCTAGTGGAAAAAACCCTAGATAGCTAGAAAGAAGAATGTAGAAGCGTCGAATCGACAGCGAGCCTGACCAACCCGATTCATTCGACCCGCAAATTAAAAAAAAAATCAATTTGAACTAGAATTGCACATAACAATAGTATGCAATATTGCATAGAAGATTTTGCCCTTAAGTTTCTATGAACCACTACTTTCAATTTATGTATTTTCTAGAAACTAATAAGTTTTCATTCTTTTAGTTATAACAAATATTAGATTTTCAAATGTGTATGAATGAGACAATTGATACTTTTATAGCTTTGTACATATCTTTGATAATCTGATTGAATATTGTTGTGACTGAAATATTGATAGGTTTATTATCAACTTGAAAAAGCGAAGGAATACTTTCTTTTTAATAAATTATAATCTATCAAATTGATTTGAACATAATTAACTCACAATCATGTTCTGAATTATGATACTAGATTTTAATGTGTTGTTCCATAAGCTTCTACACATGTCATGAAGTATATAAATGAAGGACTTTTTAATAATAAGAGAAGTTGTAGTTCTACATACTTTACTTCAAGCTTAGTGTGCTCTTTTTCCTTACATAGTTATCTTAAATGGTACCAAGTTTAGATATTAGAGTAATGTTTACTATCTTAATATTGTAATACATTTTGATAGTATGTCGAAATTGAAAGAAGAGAACCATTTTGAATTGTTTGATGGTGAGAGAATATTGTGTTAGTTTAGGAAGTCAAATGAAGCTTATTATGGATTGCATAGGGAAAATGATATATTTGTTGAGACTTAAGCTTGATTGTGAACTTGAGGATTTAGGTAACATAACAAAGGCTCACTATTAAGATGCTAATTTAAGTAACCTTGATTAATTTCTAATTCTCTCATTCATATTTATTCTGATTCAATCATAATACTAATATTTTTTTGTTAAAGGTGATTAACTTCAAATGTGGAGACTTTTCTCTTGGCCTATGCATGAACCATGCATATTCGATGGAATTGGCACAATGAAATTTGTGAATGCCTGGAGTTGAAATCGTGAGAGGCCATCACTCAAAGCCCCTCCATTCTTGGACATAAGCATACTTAAATCCCGAGACCCACCAAAGTCAAAAAATTTATTCGTTGAAATTCAAGACGTAAAGAATGCTGCTGAGCTTTAAAAGGAGAGATGTTTTACAGATTATCTACTTCAATGTCGAGAAGCTCAAGCATCTTAGGAGAAAAGACCATGGAAGTTGCAACTGTGAAAAATGCAGCACATTTGAGGCCCTCTCGGTGTTTGTTTGGAGCGCCCGAACTAAAGCGCAAGACACATTGACACAACAAAAATGCGAGATTATTAAGTTGAGCAAATTAAAAAGAAGAAGATAGATTAAACCTTTTTAGAGCTTTATGAATTTTTTAATGTAATATGAAGATAATTTCCTGAGTTGATTTTTGTACAGTTTATGTATTTCTGAATTAACAAAGAAACGAGGTTAGTATGATTTATTTCAAATAGTTTTCCAGGATTAAGTGATACTCTTGAACAAACAAATGATACTCTTAAAACAAAAAACGATACTCTTGATAAATTAAATTAACATGTATTCCATGTTTGAGTTATACTTTTATCAATTTTAAGTATTGTTGCCTTCAATAAAAAGTGGTATTTCTGAATTCATAATTGATACTCTTGAAACAAAAAATGATACTCTCGAACCATAATTGATACTCTCATTATTTGTGAACTACATAATGACACTATTTCAATACCAACTTTAAATTAACACACACTTCGTATTTGACTTATATCATGATTGATTTCAGTATTGTTTGCCTTACGAAATAGTAGTACTTTTGGATTCATAAATGATACTCCTTAGGTAAAAATTGTTACTCTCGAACCATAGATTGATAACTCCATTATTTGTAAACTATAAAGTGACACTATTCCACTATCAAGTTTAAGATAACATATACTTTGTGTTTGGGTTATACCATGATCAATTTTTAAGTATTATTTGAATTCAAGAAGGAGTTGTACTTCTGGATTTATAAGTGATATTCCTAGATCAAACAATGATACTCTTGAACCTTAAATTAATACTTAGATTATTTGTGAACAATAGAGTGACATTGTTAAAAAATCAATTATTAAGTTAACATGTAATCCATGTTTGGGTAATAACATGATCAGTTTTATGTATTGTTTGTCTTCAATAAAGAGTGGTACTTATGGTTCCAATATCACTTCATTCCAATAAAGAATGATACTCCCGAATCAAAAAGTGATACTCCAGAATAATAAATTGATACTCCACTATTTGTGAAATACATAGTGACATTATTCCAATATCACTTTTAAGTTCACATTTACTTCGTGTTTTAGTTATACCATGACGAATTTTAAGTATTGTTTTTCTTAAAAAGAGTGGTACTCCCGAATTCCTAAGTGATACCCTTGAATTAAAAAGTGACACTGTCGAACCACAAATTGATACTTTTATTATTTGTAAACTACCTAAAATTAAGCTTGTGAAGATATTCAAAATTGATAAAATTAAGTTGATAATTTTAAGACATCAAAACACACAACATGCCCTGATATTTGAGATTCACGTTCCAACTCCAATCAAACTTTTATGTATAAATCTGATGAATATCTTTTTTGTCAACTAATTAAAATTTTGAGTAATATTTTTTTGGAAGAACTTTAAAATTAAATAGATTGTGATTGCTATGATAATTATTTTCAGTAAAGAGAAGAAACTACACATAATCATCAACTAAACCATGTATACCATACTTGCAAAATTCAATGTTATAAGGTAAACCATCAGCAAAATCAGGCCTTTTCAACAACAAAAATCTAACCAACAAATGAAATCTACAAATAGAATTGTAATTCAAGGCAACTCACTAGGTCATACACTTATTTCAGTGCAGAAGCAAACAAGAAATCACTACAACTCGGTGACTCAAATCAAATTGAAATTAGATACATCAAGATGCAAATTCAATACTCAATCAAAAAGTTCATAAAATCGCACCAGTAAATAGAAGAATTGTCTCTTGTTATTGTAGATCCAAGTCTTGTTGAAGCAAAATCCTTCCACCATGCACCACATCCTCAAAGATGTTCCATTAACTTTCAATTGTTTCAAATCCCATGAATTAAAGCTCTCTTACATCAAGGATCATACCTTTGGCAACTAACAAAGCGAATGAACGATTACATAAACGAATTTGGAGGATACCAGATTAGAGGGAGCTCTTCGCTCTCGCTGGTAGAAGGGTTGCTGGTGTTTTTGCGTTTCCCGTAGCTTAGAGATAATTAGGGTAAAATTGGAATTTCCTCCATCAGTGAAATCTGGGTCTAACTGGAGGACGAGTTCAATGTAATATGGATCAAGGGTGAGACCCGTCTCATGTATGAGACCGTCTCACACAAGAGTCTCTCTTTTTAAAATAATTATTGAATACCAATTGTAATATTTATTTGTTTAACACTATACTCTTACTAAATAATTACAATTTATTTGTAATGTTAATACTAATAGTGTATTACAAATTATAATTTATTAAGAGAAGTATAATAAATGAGTAATGATTGATCTAACAAATAACAATTAAGCAAGATAGTGAAATACAACCATAATTAAATATCAAACAAATTGTATATAACAATTAAGTAAGTTAGTAAAAAATGTGTGTTGAGTACTTTCCTGTGTACACTCGCAACCCTAATCCTCTTTGGAACCCTTAGACCGAAAGAATAAGGAGATGAAGAATCAATAATCGATATGGTACATAACGTGTGTTTGATGAACTTATCGCTTTCCTCAAACAGTTGGATAGTATCATCGCATAACAAGTATGTTTATCATTCTCAATACACCTTAATAAATGTCATTTAAAATTATGTAAAAAATGTTTTATAAAAAAATTAACATACATTACAGATCAATTGGACTCCGCATGACGCTCCAAGAGACATCCTTGCCTCATCATTATACCACGGATGCCTGCATTTCATGGACTACATTGAAGCATACATGTTTGACAGGGTTGCCAGACAATTTGGGAGAGTTCAGCGTATCCCCCGACCCCTGATCATTTTCGGTCGGGAAACGAATATGGGTATGAAGGTGGTATCCTACAAGAAGGTGTATGGACACTCGGAAGAATTCTAGAACCAGATGGTCCAACACAATTATGCACTGGGGGAACTTGGTGATCGAACTCTAATAGCGCATCAGACCATACCCGATTATGTTGCATGGTACGCGGACATTACACATCCAAGGGTGCACAACCCAGTACACGACAATGAAGATGTGTATGCCGGTAGCATGCATGGTGCCACGCAACATAGATTGCAACCCATAAGACAACATACACTCCCATTGTCCCAGCGAGTTAATGAAGATCCAATTGTTCCTGATTATGTCCGTTCGGTTCTTGACAAAATTTACCAAGAAGTTGGTAAAGGAGGATTTGCTGGTACGAGAGGTTTTGTTGATGTGCATCAAATGCCTTTGCAGGCTTGGTGGGAACAATAAGAAAGGTATCCCCACAACAATTCACACAACCTGTACAGCTGACGCAGCAAGAAAGACGTGATACAATTGTAAGGTTAAACCTTACGAGAGAATAATCTCATTTTTTTTTATCAATAATCAAAATGTCCCTCTTTACAATGTTCCTACGCCTATTTATAATAGATAATAGGCCCTAAAAGTCTGATCCACTAACAATTAATTAAAATATTAATAAATCCCTAAACTATAAAATATAAATAATAAATAATTACAATGTGATATTATCTCTATCATTCTCTCCCTCTTCGAAAAGATTCATCCTCGAATCTGCAATAATATTATCTCCAGCAGTGTAATAAAGCCCACAACACGCGCATCTTCAGAGAAAGCGAAATTAATTAAATTCCCACCTGTGACCTCAAACACATCAGCGGTACGTATTTGGCCCAAAGTCTTAAGATGATAAGCACGTGGATGTTCTCTAGAAGAAAAACCAAAATAACTATCATTTGTAATTAAAAAATAATAGTTATTAAAATTTGGCAAAAAATTAAAATCCCCAAAAAAAAAAAATTCAGGCCCATTGTGTGCATGCCCAAATCCAGTTGAAACCCCTTCAAAGACATTAAGTCCATGTCCATAAAAAAAACTCAGCTGGGCCATCGTCATGCAAACTTTCAATTGGCCCAATTTGTCTATTGTCCAAAGGCAAAGGAAGAGGCCCACTCCATTGTTGTAGGTCTAGGGCAGTAGTGCGCACTCCCTTATTCTCCGCCACTACGGGGAAGAAAATTTGCAGTCCGGCGCAAGTTTCGATGGTGTTCGACATCGTCCGGTGTTTGACGTCGACGGAAAAGCAGGGCGGCTTGCGGCGGATCGCGTTGGCAGTGTCGGACGACGGTCGACTGTCGATCTGTTGGGGAAGTTGGTCGTTGTACATGATGGAAAAAAGGACGAACTGATATCGTCGGTTTGGCAGTATGGGTTTGCATTGGCTCCGGTGGTTCGGTGGATATGTGGACGTCACAGGTGGCGTGATCTGAGTGTGAAAGTGTGACAGGGGTGGCCGGATCTAGATCCGATGGCCGGGATGTTACGACGACCACTAGGGCTGTCAAAACTGGAGATGGTGGCTGCAACGACATTGGCAAATCCTGTCTGAGTTCGTCACGTTGGCAGTAGCAGTCGAAAATTCCATCGATTGCAATACAGTCAATTGCGACGAGAGGAAATCAAATTCCTCCTCCGTATCGTAGTTTATCATCATCGATCGATCTCTTAATCGTTATGACTACGATTCGTTATCTAATTTACGATCGATACTCTTACGTAATCGTTATGATACGATTCCCAATCGATCTAACACAAAAGACGTGATACAATTTACAAGGTTAAACCTTACGAGAGAATAATCTCATTTTTTCATCAATAATCAAAACGTCCATCTTTACAATGTTCCTATGCCTATTTATAATAGATAATATGCCCTAAAAGCCCGACCCACTAACAATTAATTAAAATATTAATAAAGCTCTAAACTATAAAATATAAATAATAAATAATTAAAATGTAATATTATCTCCATCAACAGCCCGGTTGGTGGACTTACCTCGGACAACAAAATGTAAATCAGTTTAACAACCTTGATGATGAAAACACTGACTAGTCCCTATTTTTTAGCTTAGCACATTTTTTTTAATGTGTGATGAATGATTGATATTCCTGAAAGTAAGTGTTAATTGATACTATGATGCTCTCCATGAACTAGCATTGCAATTTTCTCTCTTGTTGCCTATTATATGTTTTTTACATAAATTGGTCCATTGGAAATCCATATGCATGAATATATAACTATGAAAATCATTAAAAATTTCCTTTTTACATATTGTTCATCTCTCTTAATTTTTAGAAATGAAAAATCAATGTGTAATAATTAAAATGAAAAATCATAATTAAAATGAAAAATTAATGTTATTTCTCTTCATTTTTATAGTAATTAAGTGTTGAGTATTATAGCTTGGAGTTCTCATTGCCGAGAGCTCCCTCTTGACATTAGCGTGGTTTTTCGGTAGTCTGATTTGAGTGTCGGAGTGTCCGCACGCCAGATAACCTTCCAACATGTTTTTGCAGACCCGTCTTGAAGCTTGGAGAGGAGCCCAAACGTGAGCTTAACGTAGGCATTTCGTCGATATTCGCCAAATCGAGAAGTTTCAAGTTTGATTCTTGCAGGTTTGTTCAAACCACATATATAAAAAACACGCACTCTTTTTAGTGAATTTAGATTTAGAAAAATAAATGAATAAACATCCAGTTGAAAAATTTTACAATTAAATTAACAATTTTCAAAGGGTTAATAAAAATAGTAATTTTCCCCCAACTAGCCCTAAACGTAAAATCGCGTCAAACTATGACAGACAACGCAACCAATAAAAATCCCCACGTCAGCAAAATTCCACGTGGGAGAAGCCCATACGCTCAACCACGTATGATACAGTAATAGCCAAATTACTTAATTAACTAATCAAATCAAAATTCCACGAAAAAAAATTAAATTATTATTCACCTAGTTCGTTACAGAAACCCGAAAAGCAATCCAATCGGAAATTCATCGGAGCTCCGTGCAGAGTCTCCAATCGTGGCTTCTTCCGGCCATCAAAACAATCTCACCCGCAGAAAATCAGCGCCGGCCTCCGCCTTCTCCTCCACCGCCAATTCAGGGACTGCGCGAGTTGCGTACAGTGAATCGGTGAAGCCGTCTTCAGATTCAGATCTGAAATATCCGGTTTTTAAGAGGTCTTCGTTCGTAGTGGTGGTGCTAGTTATGGCGCTCGCGTTTTCTGCCGCCGCGTTGTTTGCGTTGCTGGCTCTCGGCTCCGACTATGCTTCTGCTCCGGTTTCCGCCGCCTCTGAAGGTGTTCAGGCAAGTGATCGCAGATTTGCTAATTTTTTAACGCAATTATTTTTGGTCTGTACAATGTGCGTACAAATGCCTGGTGATTGATGGTGAATTTATTTCCCTTGGTATGAAAACTCCACAGAACTGAATTTCTAAATTTTAAAAACAGGTTGGAATAATTCTTATTAGTTTGATCATCTGTGTGTGTTGTTGAAGTGCTGGAGTGAAACAATTGTTTGATAAACCAATAAGGAAGAAGGTTATTAGGTTAAGGCATTGCTAATGATATAGGTTTGAGAAAAGTTATTAGAATTACGATTAATTCATGCCTTCGGCTTTGTGTAAACTAATTTTGCAGATTTCTGCTTTCTGCTTTACTGTGTCTAATTATAGTGGCATTGTATACCATGATGAAATATTGAGTTCAAACAGGTATTCGTTGTTGTAATTCAGGATTTACAGATTCTTGAATATTTTTTTGTAGATTACATATGGTTCTGCTCTCAAGCTGATGCATGAGAAGACAAAATCCCGGCTGCATTCACATGATGTGCCTTATGGCTCTGGTAGCGGGCAGCAGTCAGTCACCGGCTACCCTGATGTTGACGATTCTAACAGCTACTGGGTATTTAATCATAAAACTACTCAATTTGATTCTTTCATTTCATTTTGCTTTAAGAATATTGGATACTGCATAAAATTGAAGTCTTTCGAGTTTTTTCTTTCTTTTTTTCCTTCTGAGTTTAGTTATTGTGCAGATTGTGAGGGCTACACCAGATTCATCTTCAAAACAAGGAGACACAATAAAAAGTGGAAGTGTTATCAGGTTGCAACATATGAAAACTAGGAAATGGCTGCACAGTCATTTGCATGCATCCCCTATATCTAACAATATGGAGGTCAGTATGCATTCAGAGCTATAAACAAACAAAATTTTATTCTTTTCTGCTGCTTCTGCTTTCCTTCATTTTTTTTTTTTTTTTGTGTGCGCCTACTATACTGAACTGCATATCTATTTATAACCACAATTCATACCCGTGAAGGTATTTAAATATGTATGCTGTATGAATTTACATGATCTGATGATGATATTTGTTGAGATTATTAACACCTAAATATCTAATTATGATTCAGTAAATAGTCTGCATGATTTATGTTACCACATTCTTTTCTCTCCTCAGCAATCAATGTAAAAGATTTGGCTTTTTTTATCAATGTTCAGTCTAGTTTTGGTGCACATCACCATTGAAAAGCAGAGTATTCTTATTCACTTCTCCTACGATTCATTAATCTGAGAAATATTATTTAACATAGAGAGTTATAGTTTGTGTTAATGACTATTGTGTAAGTAATGAATTGCACTCAAAGTTTAAGTTTAGGTTATTAACTATCTTGTAACTTGTAAATTTTACCTTTTACGTGTGTGAGCTTTATTATTCACTGGAATACATAAGGTCAATGCTTAAAATTATTAATGTAACAAATGCATCTGATGGCACTAGTTTGATGGATCATGGCATAGGCAATTCTGGGCAACAGTTGATATTAGATTTATCGTCTTGTATAATTTACATTTTAGAAAATAGACACTTGTGTAGCTATCACCTTTTCTCTTTGCCTAGTGAAACTGATTACTATTATTTTCATAGGATGAAAATCTGTAATAAGGGTCTCAATGCGCATGTGTGTGTGTGTGTGCGCCATGGTTGCATACCTATTTGTCTGCCAAGAAAAGTGTCTGATAGATTCAATCAGTTGAAAGAACAATTCTGAATTCCTTGTTCTGTTCCTTCCTCTTGGCATTGTATAGAAGCATTTTCAGTTATCTAGCATGTCCAGAACCTTGTCAGTGGGGTTCGTTGATGTCCTACCCTGAAGCAAAAGTTGCATTGTTCCGGATAATTAAAACTATCCGAACAGGATAGCATCATAAAATTTGTTGTATTATATTATATTATTATTTGACTAGATGGAGAAAGCCCCAGAAGAAAGAGTACATTTTTTCATGGTGGTTATAGCAAATAAAGTATCCTTTGCTCCTTCGTAACAAATGCTACACACATTTGAGCAGTTCATAAAATGGTGTGATTTCTGAATAAAAAAATGTTTTTTGCCCACAAAAAGAGTTAGTTTCTGCAATTTAAGTTTAGCATATAATAATGTGATTCCATACATCTTATTACAGGTAAGTTGCTTTGGCAGTGACAAAGAATCAGACACTGGGGATCATTGGAAGTGAGAGAGCTACTCTTATAAAAACCTTCCCAACTCTCTCCCTCTCTCTCTCTCTCATCTTTCAAATTCTTGATTGTGTTTCAGAGTTGAAATCGAGGGAAGCGGAAAGACATGGAGGCAAGACCAAAGAATCAGACTTCATCATGTGGACACCAACGGCTATCTTCACAGTCACAACAAGAAATACACCGGTATACCTGGAGGACATCAAGAGGTAAGAAACACAAACGACTTTACTATCGTGAGTAATGCTTGGGTGCACCAGTTCCACGCCAACTGGTGCACAATTAATACTATTCAATGAAAACAACTAATATTATTCAGTGAAATCAACTATTACTGACCAACATTAACCTTTTAATAAAACAACTAATGTCATTTAAAAGTATTTACCTACTATCATAGCTCGCCTCAATTCAAATTCAAACTACTCGTTATTTTGGATGAGATTACTAATGCATCCATTGCAGGTTTGTGGGGTTTCGGGAAAAACGCGCTGAAAATGTATGGCTAGCAGCTGAGGGTGTTTACTTTCCCGCTGCTGAAAGCAAATGAAGTATCTATGGCCAACATGGTGATCACCCTAACTATAGAGACATGATACAATATAGTGACATGCATTTATATTGACATGAAAATAATCGTGTAAGTTTTTATTTTGATGTAACTACTTCGTGATATCATCTCTTTTCTTTTAGGCAAATTTGCTTGCCTAAAACAAACAATTTTGTTGCTCATGAATTTTATATTTGATAGATTTTTAAAGGTTTTTTTACTCGTCGTGGTATTTGGTTTATTCTCAAATGAGTTGACATAGTAATTGTAACATTAAAAACAGCCTGTTATATTTATTTTAGGGAAAATTCATCTTAGTCCTACTAATTTATGGTTTTTTTATCTTAGTCCTGTAATTTTACAAAATTTGATTTTTTTCGTCCTGTCAGAGACCAATTACCTGCAATAGCAGGTAATAGGACTAAAAAGTCATTTTTTTCTAAGTTACGGACTAAAATCAAAATTTATAAATTATGATCTTGATCCTGTAACTTTACAAAATTTAATTTTTCAGGTAACTAGTCGGTGACAGGATGAAAAAGTCGAATTTTGTAAAATTGCAGGACCAAGATAAAAAATTGTAAGTTAGTAGGATCAATGTCAAAATGAGTCAAAGTTACGAGAAAAAAAAAATTATATGCGGTCGGATATTCATATAAATCCATGTATGTAATCATAAGAAAGGATATATTATAACTATATATTAAATTAAATCGCAGAATATTGTACATTATCACTGGTCAATTTCAACTCGATGATGATGTTTACCAAATGCTGCCTTAATAATGTAGACAGCATCAAGTTGTTAGGCGATAATAAAAGACAAGAAATTCGAATTCAACATGCACACCTCGTTTTCCATATTTTCAATTGACAAATATTGATGTGTGCTGGGAATAAATTTGTAGAACTGAAAATTACATTCGAAACCTCCAATATTCCAGATTTTGAACGATAGTTTGTTTGATTTATATTGGATCTAATTGTCATGTTACTTACAAAATTAAAATGAGTGTTGGTATCTAACTTCCTTAATAGAAAGAATGTTGAGAATTAGATACAAATTGCTTTCTTAATTAAAATGATTGTTGGTATCTAACTTTCTTCATAGAAATAATACTATGTTGAGAACTATATATACTTTCTTAATTGCTATCTACTACAAAATGGCAGCCCTTAAACAAATTAATAACTAATATGTTTGTTTTTTCCTATTACAAATCAATGCAAAAGGTATAATATTTTTTGATCCAACTAACCTTAATTGTTTTTGGGTTAATTCTAAATAAATACACGACCTAAAGGCAAGTATCAATTTAATCACGATCTTTAGAATTATTGTATAAAAGTTTAACCTTTAATGTTGTTGCAAATTAATACACATTTGTTTCCTCCGACTGTAAAGAGATGATATGGCTTGCCAGAACTTTTGCCATGTACGTTGCCACGTCAATCTACGATCGAGTAGGATGAAATGTCCAAATCATAAATATGAAAAATATAAAAGATAAATTAAAAATAATAATAAACATAATCTAAAAAAACAAAATAAAACATTTAAATTTAAATTCCAAAACTTTGGGGATTCTGAGATTTTTGTGCAAACCCAAAATTTGGGGACTCACATAACTCGATTTTGGGGATGGAAGTGGTTTTGCGATTATGGGGGTTTTGAGTTTCGCATAATTCATCGACTTTTTGGAGAAGATGCGGCGATGAAAGGATGAAGATGAAGGTATGATGAAGATGAACTGTTTGATTTTTTATTTTTTATTTACATTTTAATTGTTTCATTTGTTTTTTTAGATTTTATTTCTTTTAATTTTTTATTTTATGTTTTAATTTATTTCAAATGTTAATGATAGAGGACGTATAATATGACGTGGAAGTATTTAAAAAATATATTTAATATGTGTCATTATAACCAGCAAATATACACATGCTCAGGTGAGCCATGTCATTTCTTCTAGTCCGAAAAAAATAAAATGTGTATCGATTTGCAACAATAGGTTGGGATAATACAATAATCTTGAAGGTCGTGATTAAATTGACATTTGGCCTAAAGGTCGTGTATTTATTTGGAATGAATTTGATAATATGTCCGCAGGTGGGCACAAACTTATATGTCCACCGCTTATGTGGCGCACCACATATACAAGGTTTCCACTATCATTTAATTAGTTTATTTAATTAATTAAATCTTCTCATTTATATATATTTCATATTTTACCCAAATTTATTAATTATATTAAAAAATTTATTCCCCGATCCGAACCCAACTCGACCTGAACCTGAACCGGCCCTACTGGTTCATGGTTCACCTGGCCCGAATGATTCATGGTTTAGAGTTCATAGTTTAGGGTTTAAGTTTATATAATTAATGAGAAAATTGAATTAATTAAAAAAATTAATTAAATGATGGTGGAGACCTTGTATATGTGGTGCTTCATATAAGCAGTGGACATATAAATTTGTGTCTACTTGCGGGCATAAGATCAAAAAGTCATTCTCCTGTGCACCCCATGCACCAATTCAAATTTGTGCAATTTGATTCAATTTTAATTTGAATGAACTATGCACTCTAAACTTTAACCCCTAAACAATGAACCCTAAAACATATATGAGTCATTCGGGCCGGGTGAACCATGAATCACTTGGGACGAGTTTGGGTTCGGGTCAAAAAAAAAAAACCTAAAACTGAAATTAAAGTTAAAAGAAAACTGAAATTAAAAAAAAAAAACTAAAATTTAAAAAAAATAAACTCCTAAAATTAAATTGCACCAAATGAATTTGGTGCAAACGATGCACATGAAAATTTGACAGGATCAAATACGTTATTTGGAATTAACCCATTGTTTTTTTTTTTACTAATTCTCGCTCCTCCTAAAAAAGTAACCGATCTTTTTATATATCCACACATATTCTCTCTCTTCTACTCATTTTCAATTTTCTCTCTAAACTCTCCTCTCTCTCTTTAAAAGTAGGGGCTCACCTCTCTCGGTCTCTTCATGATTGTGCCCGAGTAGTATTTGTTTATTCATGGTGACTCTTTTCATCTTAATAATAAATATATTGAGTAACTATCCGATATATCAGATGAAAAATTGAGTTTTTTTTAATATAAATTATATAATGTATGTTCCAATTAGATTGCGTTTGTTTTGGGACTCATACGGATGAATTTAGGATTTTGCGCTCCCCATCTCATACGAGTTTGGGATTTAAAGTCTGATTTTTAAATTCCACATTCCATCCACACCTACAAATACCTATAAAATCTATTATTAATCTTCTCAATATATCACACTTTATACACTTTATTACTCTTCTCAATATAATATAATAATACAATATCAATCATTATTAAATATTGATTTGACATAAAGTTAAATCTCACTCTACTCAAATCTCAAAACAAAAAATATATTTACTATTCATCAAAGATTATAAATTTCTGAATTTTAAAACCTTGACTTGCTCCGCACACTTAAATCCCAAAACAAATGTAGTGTTTAGGACATGATTTATCCGCTGCTTAGGGATTTATACTGAAGTTGAGTGTTATGATCACTTATGATATCTTTCCCTCGATATTTTATTTTTTGACAGACAAATATATAATTTATTACTGTGAGTTTCTTCTACGATATGACACATTTTTTCGTTCGTCTCGCTATTACAATGAGTCTCTTCTACGACATGACACATACACATTTTTTCATTTGTCTCGCTATCGAACGGAACCGCAACAACACCTTCTCCAATCCAATCTTGACGACTGGGGAGGTCAACACTCGCTCGCTTGCAACATTTTTTGAGTATACCCAGCAATAAACCCATAGAGGGCGAAGAATACCCAAAGAGAGTGGAGAATTCTCATTTAAATCACATTGAAGGGGAGGAAGCATGTCTCGAATCTAGGACCTCTCGATCTTAGGTAGTAGTGCTCTAAGCCTTTAATTACTTGAGCTAAGCCACTTTAACAAGGAGAGAGAATTGTTAAAAAATAATTAAGGGTATCCGAGTTAATTTATTATACTTTTATAGTTGATTGTAAAAAAACACACACACAAATATAGTAACTTACTTAAGCATATGATAACTGGATGTAGTAAAAAGTAACCCAAACCATATATATACATATATAACGATGCAATTGAAGATCTGATAGTGTTATACTTAAAATTGTACAGTCTTGTACGCATAGCACAGATGTATTGTGCAATTCAAGTGTAATTTTAAAAAGTGTGATTTATTTTTTTGAATCGTTCAACTTATTTACTTTGAACATTTCAATGTAAATGAGTTGAACGTTTTAGAAAAACAACTTAGTATATTGACATAATATAGGCAAATGTGGATTAGCTCCTCAATTTCCCTCCTTCACGGTATCTTCACCAGAGAGAAAAAAAAGTCTCAAGTATCTCAAATAAGGGGAGGAAATAAGATACTCTAAACTCAAAAGGAAAACCAAAGATTCTCAAGTCAAGAAAGAAAATTAAAGGCTCTCAATTTAAGAGAAATTTGGTGATATATAACCAATAAAAAATAAGTACTAAAATTATGAATGAATGTATGACACCTTCGAATGTGGTGACTTTTGAAGGAATACAGGCAAGGTCGCCCCTCGACCGAAACCCTAATTTTTATTTTGAAATTGCTCTCTCTTTTTTTTAGATCAAACACTAAAACAAAAGATAATATGTCACTCAGAGCTATTACAAATTAAAAGACGCAATAATATTTGCATAAGTTTGTTTTCTCACAAATAAATAACAATAATATAAGAACAATTGGGGAAAAGAATTAATTAGTACTCCCTCCGTTCCAGAAAAATTTGTCCAATTTCCTTTTTGGGACGTCCCACAAATATTTGCACACCTAAAAAAGAAAACTCCTTACTAAATTTCATCTTCACTATATTCACATATTTACACCAAATAATGTTATTTTATGGCCCACATATACACTCAAGCAATTTAATTTATTTACTTTATATATATATTTACTACATTACCTCTCAACATTCAACTCATTAATTTTTTTTTAACATGCGTGTCATAGTGTTGGGGCAAATATTTATTTGTGGGACGGAGGAAATATTTTTTTATAAATCATCCAACTGAAAAGTGTATTGCTTCAAATAATTGAAACCTTTTTCTTTCTTTTTTTTTATCGGTAAAGACAAGTATTATTAACCAACAACCGGGTATAAGGGGTACCCGTGAAAAAATACAGAGTATCGAAACTTAACAACCCAACACTAACCTAGGATTAACAAGCCAATCATGGAAAGAAAAACAGTTACGAACTAAGTTTTTAACACAGAACCAACTCCACAGCCTAGCTTTTACTTCATCTACAATTTTATCAACTAAAAACTCATTTCCCTCGAAAATCACAGCATTTCTGTTTTTTCAAACAAGCCAAACGACACATTGCTAGAGAGCAATCACCAGCCGTCTCCTGCTCTTTCCCCTCAACAGGTAACTTTGAGCAATAATATTCTTTGAGGGTATAGAATGTAAGAGGGGGAGTTACTATTAGGTACTATTTATAGAGAGACCTTATTATAAAATACTACAGATTTTAAGACTTACTACTAGGTGCAAAAAAATAGATTGAAAATACATAAGTACCCTTAAATACTCTAACAAATAATTGGACTTCCTGAATTTATTTTAAATTGCAATGAAATCGTAAAACATGGGTCAAAATGTATGGAAATTGAGATTTTTTTTCTCTCATTAATGCAATATCTTCTACCTAATTATCTCTCATTCAAGATATTCTCCGGTCAAATTCGCAAGAAATCTTGCCCTAGCTAATAACCTGCACTAAATTGAAAATACACCACCAATTTGCGTACACCACCGATTCTTTCTGCACACCCGTAAAAAAATTTGCACACCCCAATTTTTTTTATTATATGTCCATTTATTTAATTAATTTTTTTAATTCAGCACAAACGTAAAATTTTTTGCACACCCGTAAATAATTTTGCACACCCCAATTTTTTTTAATTATCTATCCTTTTATTTAATTAATATTTTTAATTCTGCGCACACGTAAAAATTTCTGCACACCCGTAAAAAATTATGCACATCCCATAATTTTTTTAATCATATGTCCTTTTATTTAATTAATTTTTTTCTGTAATAAAATATTACACATATATATATATATATATATATATATTAAATATATATATTAAATTGTATATTCTTAACAATTTTGCATACCCGTAAAAATTAAAAATTCTACACACCCATATAAAATTCTGCACTTAAAAAATTTCTGCACATCCCAATTTTTTTTATTATCTGTCTGTTTATTTAATTAATATTTTTAATTCAGCACACACGTAAAAATTATATATCTGTTTGTTTATTTAATTAATATCTCAACATGCAAGACTTCTTCCGACTTCACTCAGATGTCGCGACAGTAACAAGTATTTCTTGACCCATTTCGAATCGCGATCTTAACCTCCTTCCCCCAACGAAAAACCCACTCAAAGGTCTCGGATCTGGATAGATCCACTTCGTTCTTCGGGCGATGTAGATTTTGTGCAGCTATCCGCCGCCATAGTCGTCGATCCAGTACATTCGAGGTGAGGCGGGGCAACGACGGTCTCGACTGGGGTATTCCTGGGAGGGGCCTTTGGGTTGGGCGGCTTCGGCTGGGGGGCGGCGGAAATGGGCGACGACTTCGGCTTAGTGCGAGAGAGATGGAGGACTTATGTGTTGGGTGAGGTGGAGCTTGGGGGAGGGTAGCAACACTCTGGCCTGAGATTTGTTGTGGGGGGTTATAGAATTTTGGTTTGGGGGATAATGGAGAGACCGATGATTGAGGAAAGAAGGAGATAATTTTGGTTTCGGTGGGGGTGGGGAATAATGGAGAGTAATAGAAGAGAGAGAATGGAGAGAGCATTTTAATTTGTTGGGTGTTTGGGGCTAGCCGGGGGGGGGGGGTTTATTAGTTGTGTGGGTGAGGGTAAAATTGGTAAATTTAGCACCTTAGAGTAAGAGAAAAATGTGAGTACACCTTAGAGTAAGGGTAGTTGAAAAATGGTACTTTTGAGTAATTTTCTCAATGTAAGACGGTATAAACTCCAAGCCAACTAAAATATTTCATCCATACTTCATGGGATAAAGTACACTCGAAAAGGATATGTTTTCCGAATTCGTCGATCCCCCCACAAAGAGCACATTTCAAGTCTTGGTTCGGGTCCAGTACGTTCCTCCTACAAAATTGCTTGGGTTGAGTGGAGTGCTTTATGTAATTCTAAAAATAATAGGGGTATTGGGGTAAAGGATTTGGGGTGTTTTAATATGTCTCTTATTGGGATGTGGATGTGGAGGTTGTTGAGGGAAAAAAATAGCTTGTGGGTGAAGGTGGTGGAGTCAAAATATGGGGATGGGTGGGGAGGGGAGGGGGGGTCGGGTTTATCAAGAGGGGGACGAGAGAGTTGGTCGGGTTGGTGGAGGGATGTCGTGAGGTATTCTTTGGGGCGATAGGAGTGAGTGGTTTAGAGGGAGACTAGAGAGAGTTGTTGGCGAAGGGAAGGAGACGTGGTTTTGAGAAGATGTTTGGGTGGGGGGAGCTTTTGAAACATAAATTTCCGAGGCTCTTCCACGTTAGCTTAAATAAGGAGAGTAAAATTGGTGAGATGAGAGAGTGGGAGGAGGGAGCGTGGAGGTGGAGAAGAAACTTTTTTTATTGGGAGAATGATACTTTTAATACACTTTTTGTCATTGATCAACATGTCACCTTTAAAAGTTGGTTTTAAAGACTCTTGGAGATGGACGGATCTTCCAAAGGCTGCTACAACACCAAAGATGCTTATGCTATTCTTCTAGAGGAGCGAGACTATGCCCAAGTGGACGAGGAGATGAAAGAAGGCTTCAAACTCATATGGAATAATTGAAACCTATTTGTAGATAGATATTTCAATCAAGTGGGCACGGGACAGTATAAAAGAAGGAAAATAAACAATCAAAAACCATTCTGTCACATGCAATCATTCGTTGTATCATACCAAAGTACCTACTCCTTTTTTTGGATTTTGGGACCCACCATACGCATTACATATATCATTTTTTTATGAATTTATGGGTATTATGTCATACTCTCCATCCGAAGATTACTTTCATTCTTCATTTTTCTTAGTATTTTAACGAATAAGTTGTTTATTAGTATTTAAATAATAAGTTGTTAGTCGTCTTACGTGGAAATTATGATGTGGCTTTGTTTATTACAACTAAACAAACAAAATGTGTAATGTGTCGATCACAACGTATACGTGTCGAATACAGATTGATAATAAATTGGAGAGTAAACATAGATTTGTTGTATGAAAAACTATGTGAACCCTTTTATTGACCTCAAAGGGTCTATTTATACAAGTGGGCAAGCATGTGCTGCCTTGACAAGCATGTGTTGCCTCTTTCTTGCTAAACAAGTATACATGTGGTAGAGTGATACGTGTCCCGAAAGACTCCCCTGGTCGACATCTGTCTTTGCCTGTACTTGAAGTCTCCGACTTGTCATCCAAGTGCTATGTGCTTAGTATGTGACCTTCCTCATAGTGGGTGTTAGCCTCCGGAGGACTACATGTTCGCCTAAGATGGGTGAACACGATTTCGCCCTTTCCGGACTTCTCGGATGGAGAGGTCGAGTACTACTCTATGCTCGCCTGGAGGGCGAGTGTAAGTGTTATCTTGGGCGACTTCGGGGCGAAGCTGCGTTCGCCTGGGGCTCTTCAAATGATTGGAGCAAGTTCAGTTCAGTTCAGATAACATTGTAATGTTACTGTGTTCACCTCCTGTTCGGTGGCTTCTTGTTCATCACCTGGGTCTGGCCATGGTTCCTCTCTCGTGCTCGCCTATCGTGGCGGGCATGTGCCCTGTTCCTAACCGATCACTTTCTAATGCTAGTGTGCTCGCCCCTGGTGTGGCCTGTGTTCGCTCAAGTTGGCGAACGTACACGTGGTGAGTTTTGAAGACCACGTAGTGGGCTTGCTTACCTGGCGAGCACCTTTAGGATAGGTGCGATCGTCCTGCTTATGTACTGGGCCACGTGTTCACTTGGCGAACACGTGGCCAGTAGCCTTTGACATGGTGCGGACCGGGTACAACAGTCTCCTTAAATATTACTTTATCATTTTAAATATTAATAAAAAAACTCGCTCGCTAAAATACAAAAAACCAATAGATATAATAATAATCTTGGGATGGAGAGAGTAAGTAAATAAGTAAGCAGTCATTTTTTTTCTTCCTAATTAGTGTCCTCACTTACTTGAGAGTTGAGATACCTATCCAGTTAAAATAAGAAATTTATATAGGAATGGGATCCTTTTTTATGATTTATATTTCATTTTATATTTTATAATATTGATGTATATCACGTGAAATAATTAAATATATTCAATGAATAAATATATTTTGAGTTTATGTATTAAAGAATTATTAAGGTGGAATATTAATGAAATATAAAAAAATGAAACATCAAAATCAAATCGATTTATAATGGACATCATGGTCAATTACTCATCATGTTAGTTAATTTCACAATCGATGAACTTGTCTCCCCAAACAGCAATTTGCAATAATTATGCAATATTATACTAGTATTGCTTGGCAACCATAATTAAGAATAAAATTATTTGAGTTCGTTGTACATCTCCTATATTATTAATTGAGAATTTTTTTTATGCTAATGTTTTCGTCTCCTCCGTCATTTTGATGATGTATTGCATTATTAGAGTTTCATTTAAATGTCATTATATATTGAAATATATGGCATGATGATATTGGTTGATTTAAAATACATGTGATGATGTGTAAATAAGATAATGAATATTGACTAAAAAATCAAACAAAATAAAAAGGGTGGGTCTAATGTGCACCCGAGTGCACCGTACACTCATAGTGCATTTTAGAAGCATGCAAATATACAAAATAAAAACGTGCAACTATTTCAAATAGAAACATGCAACTATGTACACATATTAACAGTTGCACTTTTCTGTGTAAATAAGTCGCACTTTTCAGCATAACAAGTTGCACGCTTCTAAAATGCACTATGAGTTCACGGTGCACCCGGGTGCATACAAGACCTAGCCAAATAAAAATGTTATATAAGGAAGATTTTACTAAATTTATTGTCATTTTTTTATTAATTACTCTTTTTTTTAAAGAATTTATATTTTATAATTATTTTAATCAAACATGGTTGAATTTCATAGTATCAATTTTCTTAATTAATGTATACATACATAATTCAAGTTTTATATTATTTTCAAAGTTGCTGAAAACTTAGAAAAACTTATTAAATCATAAAAACTTTCCCTGAGCGCATCAAAAATTAAAATTCATAAATGTATAAATTAATTTGTTAATTTCGAAGACAAAAACTTATGTGCACCCAAGTTCATCGTAAACTCTTAGTCTTCAATATTAATTTTATGTATACACGCTATCACTTTTATGCACTAATTAACTTTATATTTGTTATGCATAAAAATTATCACTTTTCAAAAAATATTTTGTTATTTAAATAATAATAATTTATATGCATAACATTGATATAATTCATATACAAGCCTGGTTTAAAGGAGTGTTTCTCAATTTCAAATGATAAATTCACATAATGAAGTTAATATTGTTTAAATTTTATTAATTATCTAAAATTTTCAATTAATTGGCTGGATAGTCGGTGCAATATATGACCACTTTTATGTTCGACTGGTTAAATGTACTAAATATATTAAAAATACATTTTAATTAATCTATTTACCTTTTAAACAAATATTTGATTGTATGATTATAATAATAATCATTGAGAAAATAATTTTATTAAACTTTAATGAAATGACTATTTATAAAATATCATGAATGGCTTATGTTATAAAATAAATTTTCATATAAAAAAAATTAAAATATATTAAAAATAATTATATTAATTTCAACATCAAATATAATAAGTATTATGATCAATGCATGAATATTTATATATTATATTAAAAATTTCGCGTAATACGTGAGTTCTATACTAGTGAATCTATATACATAGGTAAGGAAGAGTGAGATCATTGTACATGAATATATGATTTTGGTACACAATGAACTACTACCTCCGTCCCGAAACACTTTACATAGTTATTGTTCCGCTCGTGTTTTAGCGAACGAGTTTTTTATTACTATTTGAAATGATAAAGTAATTTTAAAAAATACGTATGATAAAGGAGGGTAAAAACTATCATACCCACCTTAAAAGTCATTTTATTATTTCAAATATTAATAAACAACTCGCACGCAAAAATACGAGCAAAAAGTAAGTGTACTAAGTTTTCTGGGACGGAGGGAGTATTTATTTTTATTTTTATTTTTATTTTGTGAATAAACAGCAGTTTTAATTTTTTTGATAAATGTATATGCATACAAGGACGGTGTTATATATTCAGTTCAAATCAAATAGTTTGATGCTTGATTGGAAAGTGATAATTAAGAAAAAATGTGGACAGCAATAACAAACCTCATCAAAGTGTCTAATCAGCCGTCCAAAGAGATCTTAGGTCGGTTGGACCCACCATTACGAATATAAATGACACTTTCAAAGTAAATAAGTTGTACTATAACTTTACAAGGGGTTGGTGTTAATTAATTTAGCCTAATGAAATCGTTTTATATGCATTTTTTTATCTTAAAAAAAATAAATTATGAAGCGCATACGCCGCATAGTGCACTTAATATATCTAGAAGCCCATTTTTTAAAAAAAAAATCAAAATTTAATAGTTGATCTCTTATTTTGGTAAAAACAATCTTTCTAAAACCTTTATCTATGTCATCTCGATTTTTGTTTTTAAATGATTAGTTTCCATGACTGCATGATGTAAACAGTGATGTTCTAACCACTCAAGTTAATCAATTTTGTGAGCTCGAGAACCTTCTTATCAGACCTAAGATTTCCAAATCAGGTGGCTATTACAGTTTCCTTTATTCTACCTTGCAGGGCACTGTCCTTCAATGTTTTAATATGTTGTACCGTATAACACATTAAAACATATGATATAACACAATAAATTATTATTGGGCACTACTCTAAAGGGTAGCAAAAACAAAATCGACTATTACTACGTGAGTGTAAGGTGAATTGCAGTTGAATGAATATTTATAAAAAAAAATGTAATTTGAAGATATTTCCTCATTGATCAACTTGAACTCAATAACAATAATAAGTCAACTTACTATGAATATTTATATAAAAAAAAAACTAATTGGCAATTAAGGCTCTAGCCTACCAAACCCAAATTTATCGGGCCAATTGATGTTCTTGAAATTTGGGGCAAGGCGGAACCAAATTCTCATTGGGCCTATAAAAGTATAGCCAGATCCAAATTTTTACATGGGCTAGAGGGCCAACGCCAAATTTTACTCAATGTCCAAATTTTTATTTTTTTTATTAAAATAAATATACATGAACTAAATTTAATTTTTTTGAAGACAAAAATTAACATAAAAAATTATTATAGACATTTGAAGTCTCTGATAATATCATAATATAAGAAATTGAGGACAAGTGAATATTTTTCTCACGCACAAGGATTATGTTAAATCAAAAAACATAATTTAAAAATAAATTTTCAAATGCTTCATATTAATAATCTATATATAAACATAATTTAAAAACTATTATTCAATTAGATCAAATCCTTCAACAAGAACACAATTTTATAAAATATATAGTTTAATTCTTAGTAAAAAAATAAATTATTTATTAAAAAAATTAGGATGTCGGGCCAATCGGGCCGCCCATTAGCCCACGAGCCAAATTGACCCGAGCCCATTAGGGCCACGGGCCACATGGGTAGGGCCAAATAGGCCCAGGATTTTTTGGGCCTATAATTTTACAAATTTCATCATACTTACTTTTCGGGTTATTTTGGCCCACCATTTTGAAATTTGGGCTCAATTTGCCGGCTCTAAAAAAAACCATAAAATGTAATTTGAAGATATGTCCTTATTGATCAACTTGAACTCAATAATAATAATAATAATAATAATAATAATAATAATAATAATAATAATAATAATAATAATAATAATAATAATAATAATAAGTCAACTTACTCTTAATAATACTAATAATAAGTCGCGTAATTTTGTTTCATGGTTGGAATAGGCTCGATCAAGAAATGACAAAGAAATTTTAAATTTAATTTTAATTGAAAAAATAAAATAAATGCGCACACCACATGTCTCACTTGGGCATGATTGGTATGACTGAATGTAATTACAGCTGAATGAAATGAAGGTCTGAATGGAATGAAATTGGAATGATCATTCTTATGATTGATATGATTTATGAATGAAATATAGGTATTGGTGAATCTACTTTTGAAATATTATTAATAATTATTAAAATTATACTTTAATATTATTATTAACTATTGAAAATATTTTATACATATATATTTAATATATTATTATTGTTAAATTTTTTGTTTATTATTTTAAAATTTTAAAAATAATATTTTTTATAATTGCAAAAATAATATTTTTTATTATAATAAATATATAATTTTAGTATTATATGTTTATAATAATAATATTTTTTAAATTATTTTGGAAAGTTTGAGTTAATAATAACTTTATATATTTTTTAATATTTTTATTAAATAATAATATTTGTTATTATTAATAATATATTACTAAATAATAATATTTTTATTTTTATTAATATATTATTGAGAATTGCTAAATATTACATTTTTTGAGATATAGTATTAATATTGAAAGTTTTATATTATTTATATATTCGAATATTATTATATTTAATATTATTATTATTGTTGGAGTTTGTTATTATTTTTATTAAATATAATTTTTTAAATAAAATATTATTATTAACTTAGTATTATTATTGTTGTTGTTGGTAGAAGATAATATTGTGAAAATAAAAAATAAAGGATAATATTATTTATGAAAAAAATTCATTCATCAAGATGTGGAATACATAAACCCATGAGGTATGTAAGGAACCACAATTCCTATATTTTTGGGAATGACCATTCCTAAAAAATATATCAATCATTGTATTTGGAATAGATTAAGGAATAATCATTCAATTCTCAATCTATTCCAACATATCAATCATACCCTATTGAGATTATTATATTTTTATTTTATTAAACATAGTTATCTTATTTTTATTATTAATTTTTTTTATTATTATTATTATTGTTATTATTATTTTAATTATTATAAAATTGGTTCATCAAATGTTGGAATAGCTAAAACCAAGGGGGTTGGAAGGAATGACGTCAATTCCTTTATTTTTTGGAATCATCATTCTTTATGGAATCATGATTCCAAATAAAAAATCATATCAATCATATGATTAGGAATAGATCCATGAATGATGATTCCATTCCTAGGCTATTCCACCATACCAATCATCCCCTTATTGGCGTATTGCTGATCATATGCTCGATTGTTGTGTTGCAAAATTGTTACGTATGTATAAATAATTCATCGGGGAAATTATTAATAATATAAAATTTTTATGCAAATTATAAATAAATATAAATGAGATTATGTGAAAGTGTAAATATACCTACATATATGCAATCATTTTGTGTTTATTAGTAAGTTGTAATCCTGAAATGTATATATCAGTAAATCTCTCTTATTAACTTGTATGAGCACACCGTATTACTAGGCGAATGATTTCAATGGTTGTGTATAACTTTCATTTAGTAATTTGAAATTTAAATGAGATTCCTAAAAAATAAGTTAATTATTACAGGGGGAGTTCTGTTTGTAATATTAAACTTAGCTCTGGTTGAAGTAGAGCCTCCGTTAGTGGACGGCGCCGCAGTGCGTTCTGATTCCCCAAATTAATTGGTCCTTAAACCAAATATCGAGTTATAAAAAAAAAACATTATAATCTTTTTCGAAAGAGTATGATAAAAATAAAGTTAATGAGCATTCAAATTCAAGTATCATAAAGAAATTACAAATTTGAAGGAAAACAATAAGTAGGATGAATGCAACAATCATAAAAAAGAGAATGAAAAATCAAGAGGATCGGAAAGTGGAGTCGAGCCATTTCCAAGAGTAGATTTTTTTAAAAAAAAATTCGTTATCCTTCCTAAAGATTGATTAATTTGTGGACTAGAAAATTTTGTATGGACTGACCTATCTCAATATTTGAAAGCACCTAAGAAATTTTGAACATGAAACCTAGAGATGAACAAGCATGCTCCTAAATTCCAAACTTACACCATTTGGCCAACCTTATGGGTCGATAATCTCCTCATCCAGAGTAGTCCCATCCTGAAAATATAACTATTTCTAATTTTCTAAATTGTCACATTATTAAAATAAAATGAGGAGGTTTTTAGCCGTCTTCACATGCTAAAAGTCCACCAAACTAAGAAAACACTATTAACCCCTTCTTTGGATGGGGGCAATTAGGGGTGAACAATATTCAATTATAATTGAAAATCGAACCAGACCGAACCGAAATATTAATTCGGTACGGTTAATTCGATATTCGGTTGTAGATTTTAAAATTTTCGATATTCGGTTTCGATTTTGGTTTTAGTGTGAAAAAATCGAATAATTGAAAACCGAACCAAATTAAATAATATAATATATACATATATAATATTAATTTATTACTTAAATATTAGTAAGACTTAAGAGGCAGAAACCCTAACTCATTTCATTTCTTTCCAATTCCAACTTTGTCGTCTTCTCCCTTCTGCCCCACCACTCTCTCGCAGCCCCACCAAATACTGCGCCGCCCAATCCCTCCGCTCTCAGCCATCACCTCTCGGCGGCGACCGCGAGCAGTCCAGCGCCGTCGCGGAACGCACCGCACATCCCTCCTCCCTGGCCAAACCAGCGTCGAACGCAGGCCAATCCCTCCGTCCAAGGTTTGTTTTGTTACAGTTTTTGAGCAGTATATTTGGTTAAATAGATTTAATGATTTGGGCAGTAGATTTGGTTAAATCTTAAATATTTGTGAATTGTGATTTTAGTTCAGGCAGTAGATTTCAATTTATTAATTCAATGCTTATTTCTATAATTCAATGCTTATTTGAGTTATTTCTATAAATTCAATGCCTATTTGAGTCATTTCATTAATTTGTTATTATTCCTCGTAAATTATGACTTAAAGCTACACGCATCTTCTCAAGTGTGTTGAATCAGAAATACTCTGTTCCACAGAGAATATTGACATGTCTTTCTACTCTCCTATTTAATTACTATTTTTCGGTTTTTAACCAAAATCGAACAAAAAAAATCGATTCGATTTTATTCGGTTTATACTCATTTCGGTTCGGTTTTAATTTTAAATTTTAAAAATTTCGGTAATTCGGTTTTAACAATTCGGTTCGGTTCAGTAAGCGAATAACCGAATGCTCACCCGCAGGGGCAAGATCATTAAGGATTTGCCCTTAAAATATTCAATGGTTGGATTACCATTTTTGTTTTTCACATTATCTTTTGCTTTAAACTTATGATTAGTAATTGAATCTGTGCTATCCACGATTATAATTTCAAAATCTATAATTTCTATAATGCAAAACCTCCATAAGATGATGTGTCAATAAATAAAATAATGTGGCAATGATGTGGCAAAACCACATTCCTCTATTTCAAATCCCTCTAATCTCATTCATTTTGTGTGTTGTTTTGATCTCAGTCGTTGATTTTGTCTTCCATTTCCTATAAAGTGTGACATCTCTCATTCATTTTTTCTCCATTCCATTTCACAATTTCTCATTTATTCATCTCCAATTCTCATATGATGACGATTTATCGTCGTTCTATTTTTTCATATCATATTTCTCATTTGTTAAAAATGACGAAAATGTATTATTTGTTAGATCATATTTGTTGGTTCGATCTCATTACTATTACATTATTTTGCATTAATTGTTTCTATTATTTTGTAGTAATCTAACAAATAATTTTGTTTTGATTTTCAGATTTAGTTGTTATTGTGGAGAAGATTACTTATGGAGAACAAGATGATTTTTTTATTTCTATGGCATGAAGAATGTAGTGATTTTTTAATTTGTATAGCGTGAAGAATATGATCATATTTTGTTTGTTTGTATTGTTTTTTAGATTTTTAATAACTATTTTTTTATTTTCAGATTTATATACTATCTCTGAGAAGATTGTTTTGGAGAACGAGAATATTATAAGTGGAAATGAATTCTTGAAGATGGTCTAATGTCTATAATGAACTCGATGACATATTTTTAAGTTTCGGGTTTATAGTTTTTGTATTTTCTATTGTAATGGATATTCTTCCATTATGATTTGATTTTCTATTGTATTAAATGTTCTTCTCTTCAATTTATTCTATTTAGTAACTTTGCCAATCTGATTATTATGTTTGAATTTGTAAAATTGTTTCTCAATATTATAATTTGATTGATGCACTCATAAATGTGTTCCATATTTACCGAGATTTATGTATGTTTATTCTAAATTAATTTAATAATCAATATATAATTAAAAATATTAATTACATTTTAAATTAACAATATTAAAGCTTTAGAATTTAATTATATATATATATATATATATATATAGACGGGTATAAACTAATACTTTTGTTTTCACTAAAATTACGGAAGATTCTTTTAATTTTAATACATCAACCATATAATTAATGTTGATAAAAGAATTCCTTAACTTATTTGCCAAATTTTAAAATTATAAAAATTAAAATATTAAAAAATAATAATTAATTATATCACAATTATTGATCAGGACAACTACACATTATTTCTCTAATTTCAATCCATAATTCTCGCTACATATTCTCAAAAAACACTACTATTATTTTTGCTATCTTAAATCGTTGAATTTCAAAATTTGAATTATATAATTAGTATCTGGATTTATTTGGGTCCATAATTCTCGATCGATTATTTCTTAAATGTTCCAGATTTTATTCTAACTTAAAGATTTAGTTGAAAACCAATTTTTCAATTATGTAATTTAAATAATGTCCTTAATTATATAATTATATTCCTTAAATCACGATTCAATTCCCATCAATTCATATATCACAATTATTGGTAAGGTCAATTGAGCATAATTTCTTAAACTTTGGTCCATAGTTTGATTAATAATTATATGCATTGACCATGCAGCTTAATTTTAGCAATTATAGTTAATCAATCCTTGATTTTATTAATTTATTAAAATAAAATATGATTAAAATAAATTGAAGTTAGCTATATTAGTATTATTATCCGAAATTTCTCATATCAATATTTTTTTATATAGGATCATGTATAATCGTATTTTGATTGTATCAAGAAGCTTAATTAATGGTATTAAAGAAAAGGCTTAATTGATTTTCAAAATGTCTATTAAATTCAGTGTAAAACTGATTAGACTGCGCTTTGACTTCCAACGACAACTACTCATTCTTCTTATTTTAGAGAAATTATTCTCAAACTCAATCAAATGCTAGAATTATAACATTTTTCCTATCATTTTTTACTACATTTTTTAGAATTATACAATCTAGACTTGGCCATTTAAATTAGCAAGATTACAATCTGAAAGTTAATTTAATTATCATACATAATTTAAAAAATTAAATCAAATTTAATTTATAGTTTCCAATTATCATACATAATTAAAAAAATTACATCATATTTAATTAATAGTTTCCTTTGTTGCATAACCGATTAAGGATTCACCATTGACTATATTTCACAACATTTTAATTCAAATCAATACTAAAAAATTTAATTGATTATCAAATAATTATATATATATAATTTTTTTAATGAATATTTTTTAACATTATTATTAAATTTGTAATTTTCAATTTTTGAATGAATATTTTATATTTATTCTAGACTGATATTATGAAATTTGAATTTTTTTTTAAGGATTTACACTTGCCATTCAAGCTTAAATATTTTATTATCATTACTCAATATAGTAAAAAGTCAATTAAATCTTGAATTTAATCTAAATATACTTGAATATTATATACAAGAATATAATTAATCACTAATTGATCATTTGATATTCTTTTCACATTTATACAGTACTTATATAGAAATTAAATTTCATGTATAATTTTCTTTTGCAATAACATTGATTAAAGATTCGAGTGGTTTTATTTTATTCACACATTATTTTTGAAGTAACACTATACATAATTTCCATAATTATGTACATTGACTTTTGTTACAACAATTTCGCAATCCAATCCAATCCTTTTTTTTTTTGAAACCCTTCCAATCCAATTTTTAAATACGAGTAAATTAATAGTTAGTGCCTTATCTTATTAGAATATAGTTTTGAAAAAAATGTTATTGGAATTAAATTATGTATGTTAAATTTTAATTTCACACTTCGACTTATTATATATCATTTTTAAATATTTTCCCTAATTAAATTGGTATTATAATAAAAAACTCGCTCGCAAAAATACGAAAAAACAGTAAACGTGCATATATTCTTGGGACGGAGGGAGTAATTATTATTACATTATTTATTAAATATTATAACCTTTGAACTAAGTAGTAGTTTTTTTTAGCGTTTTGGAATAGTAGTTTGTTAATCATAACGTAATTTTTAGAGTAAACAAATATTTAAACTAATAATTAAATTGAATAATTTAATAATCGGGATATTATTATTTGTACTTCATAGTATTTAATATTGTAAGATGAATATTATAATTTTGGATTAGTAAATTTTGTTAGCGCTGTGGGTTAGTAGTTTGTTAATGTTATTCACAATTAATGCAATTTTTAAGAATTGTAATTATATTTGAACTAATAATTAAATTGAATAATTTAATAACTGAGATATTATTATTTGTATTTATTATTTAATATTGTAAGATGATTTCGCAGCAATTTTAAAGCGTTCATTAATTATTTTTGCATTGATTTAACATATAGATAAAATTAAAAAGTTTTATTGCATCATTTATAAAATTAATTTTTAAATTTATATTTAACCATTAATATATATCGTTAATTTCAAGTATAAAATGTAAAAAATTATTGTCATAGTCATTAAGTAACAATCCAAGCATTGTTTCTATCTATTTTTTTAATTTTTATATTAGTTTCACATCTTTAAATTACAATAAAAGTATTCTTTGTTTCAACTACGAAGAAAGACTTGCAAGCTTTAAATATTATAAAACACTAGCTTTCATTTGTATCAAGTAATATCTAAACGTTGTTCAATTAATATGATGTAATATAGTTTATTGTTTATAAGTTATAATTGTACTAATATCCATTTTAAATGTTTAGGGTATTTGTTACTACCTCCGTCCCCCAAAAGTATGCTCACAGGGTTAAAACATGTTTTACGAAAACGTAAATTAAGTCCATTTATAAATAACATAATTGATTGTTAGTAAAGTATAATGATAACTTGAGTAATTAAGTGATTATTGGATTATGAAAATAAAAAAAATTGTGCCCATAAACGTATTTAATCTACATTTTCGTAAAACATATTTCAGCCCACTGAGCATACTTTTGGGGGACAGAGGGAGTATAAGTTATAATTTACCAATTCATGATAGAAATTTAAATATTTAAAACTAATTTAGGTTCATTTTAATTGTATATTAATTTATGTTGTAAAATTAAAGACTAAAAAGTTATGATTATGACTTTACAATTCGTTAAAGAGAAGGGATATTTACTCAGGATATCCCTAATCTACTAAAGACGGATCATCCTCAATTCATATGGTGTCTTTATTTTAATTCTATCAATTTATGTGAAAAGTTATTTATGGTACTATTATTAATTTTTTAATTTTTTATTTCAGTAATTCATTATTTAATTTTGATATCTACCTTCAATTTATCACTTATATCCATTAATTATGAATCACCCCCTATTCATGTGATTGCTATTTTTTAAATCTTTTGGATTTTTAGGAGAAATTATTTATAGTATTATTAATAATATAATTTTTAAACCCTAATATTAATTTTTCTAATTTAATATATGTCATTCACTCTTTTGTAGAATAAAGTTAATATAAATATTCTAATTCTTATATTTTACCACTTTTTTTATCGCGTATGTCTAAGGACTTTCTTCGTCTGTATTCAATTTTTTTTTTGGTCTCATCTTTTTCTGAAGACATTTATTAGAAGATTCAGAGAGATTTTTAAGGCAATTCATTTTTAAATATCACTCCATAATTAATTAATTTATACACCCTCTTATTATTTTTAAATATCAATAGCATGTAATCCGACATACTACGCGAGATTGAAAATAGTTTTTATATCATTAATCTTAAATTAAATACTTCAAATATTTAATTAGTTTGATTAATTCAATTATAAAATAATTTTTATTTTCTAATATTGTATGTGCAAATATTTATTTTGATATTTTATCCCTTCATTATATAATATATACCCATAATAATTAATTTTTATTTTCATTTAAATTTTTTTACGCCAACATTAACCTTAATTTTTTATAATTTAATATTTTTAACAATAATTACTATTGGATGAAAAAATTATTAACACAACATATTTGTAGAAAAATAAATTTTTTAATAACCATAAAAATTAATCATGAGGATTATATATGAAATAATGATGGGTGAAAATGTCACGATATGTATTATGTAAATAATATATAAAATTAAAATGAGGTATGATATCTAATTTTAATGGGAGGAAGTAATTTAGAATAAAAAATAAATAAAAATATGCACAAACAATATTAGAATATAAAAAATATACATGTAATTGAATTAATATGTCACAAAGCTTGGAAATCATATTCTTGAAGCACAAATAATTTTAGGAAGGAGTGTTGAGAATAAGGTGTTCATCCGAAGAATAACATTGAGTAATTCGGATCAAACAATGCCTGAAAAGTTTAAGAGGAAGCAATTTTCAATCTTATTATGTTTTGTAATGATGATAAATAAAAGTCAGAGTCAATCTCTTTCGACTGTAAGTTTGTATATTCTCAAGCCGATTTTAACACACAGACAATTATATGTTGCAGTCTAAGAGGATTGAAATTTATGTTTCTCGATTCGTATAAGTATACAATAAATATTGTTTAAAAAAAAAGTTTTTCAAAATTTATAATCTATAGTTTTTTTTTTGTGCTTTCAAATCTAAATTTGTGGATTCATTTGTTTATCATAAATCATCAAGTACAATAATATATAAAATCGTAGTATGCATATTTGAATTATATTTTTATTTTTAATATTTTGTGAATTATAAATTATGTGACCATAAAAAATATTAAATGATCAAGATAATAATAAAATATTATATATTATTTTAAATAAAAATATTCTTTCAGTCCGCGAAGTTCGCGGGGCTAACACTAGTTAATTAATAATTTATAAACATTTGTATTAAGATGTTGTTTCATTCTAAAAAGATAATATTTTATTGTTTTTATTGGTGTTGTATTTTTTTTTTCAAAGTCATGGTAATATAAAATTTGAAAAATTTTATGATAACAAACTCACTCGTGAACTAAATTCTCTTTACTCTATCGTTGGGAAGAAGACTCATAGAGTGGAAAATTTAATATGCGTAAATTTATTTTCAACAAGAATAGAACCCAAAACGTGGACGTAAACCTTTTGGCTTTGAATTTCCCACCCCTAACTATAAATGTAAAATAACGAATTCTAGAAAAGAACACAAATGTTCAGAATGTCAAAAGTTTTTTGCCGTAATACCCTGTTTATATTTAGGTTTGAGTACGAACGAAGTCATATGTAAATTGACGAAAAAAACCATTTGTTTTGTCTTTTTAAAATTGTCTTAAATCTATTTTTGACAACAAATTGATAATTCGATACTTGTACTACAAAAGTTGAAGGCTAGGTCTTGTATGCACCAGGGTGCACCGTGCACTCATAGTGCATTTTAGAAGCTTACAACTTGTTATATTGAAAAATGCAACTTATTTACATAGAAAATTACAACTGTTAATATGGGAACATAGTTGCATACTCCTATTTGGAATAGTTGCACATTTCTGTTTTGTATAGTTCCACGCTTCTAAAATGCACTAAGAGCACACGGTACACCCAGGTGCATATGATACCCACTTAAAGTTGAAAGTTATATTTTCAAATCACAATAAAATAAATGATATCCTTAAATAAATAAATAAAAAGTCGTGACTTTATAGTGGTGTCTACTTCAATCACAATATGTACTTGAACTACTTTATTGGGCATTTTAAATGCAAACAAAACAAAAATAGTTCACATCTCACCGCATAAATTACAATCCAATCAATGCATCCACACCACCTTGGGTCCCACCATTAACAGTTTTAATGAATAAATACCTTGCCCAACTCCAAAAATTAAACATTTTCATTATTAAAAAGTAAAAAACTAACGACGTAGTCAAACTAAGCATGAATGAATCGAATTCCGGTTTGATCTTTTTAGTTTGATTAATAAAATTCGTGAATATAATTGAATTTAAATTCTACTATTTTTATCTATTAGTTTGTTATCATTTTTAAACTTATAATTGTTATAAATATTAAAATGGAGGAGAAAGATGACTAAGTTGGATAAACAATAGTATTCCTTCGTCTCATAAATATTTATCTCAATTTTTGAGCACATAAATTAAGTAAAATGACTAATGAATAGAGTATTAAGAATAATGTGATAAATTTATTTACATAAAATAAATAAATTAATTGAATTAAACGTATGTCGAATCCTACATTTGGTAATAAAGTTTTGTTTGGTGTTTTTTTTTTGTGTGTGCAAATTATTTTCGAAATGTTCAAGACGGAGAAAACTAAAAAATGAATGTTTGTAATAAAAATTGTATTTAAAATAAAATAAAACATGTATATAATATAATTATAGGTAGGAATTTATCCACTAGACAAATTTTGTGTGACAATATCAATTTAAGCTCAAAATTATTGACAATATCAATTACCGAGCATATCAATTTAAGCTCAAAATTATCGACAATATCAATTTCAATTTTAGTCAATATTTCTAAATGCACATTAAACATTAAACACTATGTATAAACACCGTAACTCCATTTATAATAAGAGTAACACTCTTGTGAACTAGATTTATACATGAATTCTATTACTATTATGTGCAAAAACTTACTGTAATGTACAAAAACTTTAACTGTTTAAAAATATAACACATTTTTTAACAGTGATAGTTTTTATGCATATCAGTTAAAGTTTTTATGCATAACAATGATAATTTTTATACATAACAGTGATATTTTAAAAACTGAGTTCACGTTGAACTCGAGTTCACACAATTGTTTATCTTATAATAAACAAATTCTATTCAAAAATCAACAATTACCGTATTAACCGAAATTAATTTTCTCCTCATCCGAATAAATATATAAATTTTTTATTAAAAAATTGTAGGAAAAAACAGTAAATTCTTTTTTACTATTAAGAAAGCAGATGATACCCCACTGCAGCATTGTTTTTACATTTCACATTTATTTCCAAGGTGAACAGAGGACCCATCAAACTCCCTTTGTTCATCTAAATCTTCTCTCTAAAACATTGTTTTGTTTAAATTATTCAGAAAAACCCCAATAAACAATTTAATTTTGAGAGGAATACCCAATTATCTGTCATTTTACTCATCGCATCGCCGCCTTACACTCATTATCATTTCTCTCCCCCCTCCAAACCCTAACGCATCTTCTATATATACCTGTATACATACCCCATGTACATGTGTTCGTGTATGTATGTGGAATCCGGTCGCTGATTTTGACGTTTGTAATCGGAAGTTCTTGCGCGATGACTGTTTTGATTCTTAGTAAGTTTTTTTTATCTGATTTGATTGTTTTAGTGCGTATTCGGGCTGGGATTTGTGTATTTTTTCGGAGTGATGCTAGATCTGATTTGTTTTACTTGGTTTCGTCGATTTTTTTAAGCGTCGGCGGATTTAGTTGAGAAATTGTTACTTTTTGACAGATCTGTGATGAGTGACCTTAAGAAGAACGAATTGTAATCCTTGATTGATTGGGGTTTGCTTTATTTGGGGCGAATCGCGCATTTCTTGATTTTCCCCACCTGATTTAGTGTAGAAATGGTGGATTAAATAGATCTGTTCCTGTTCTTTTCCAGAAGCTGTAACCTTGAAAATTGTTGAGGGTTTGTGTGTTGTGGTTTATCTGATATTAGGGGTTTACATTTGGGGCTGACCAAATATATCTGATTTCTTTTTCTGCAGATTTTGATTTGTAACATAGCGGTTGTAGCAGATCTGTTCCAACACTTCAAAGTTGAGGAATTCAGTGGTCGATTTGGAGTGGTTGGGGAATTTTGCTGATTTTTTATTTGCATAAAGTGATCTGATTTTGCTCTGGGGAGATGTCCCTGTTGCCCAAAAGCGATCCAATTCAAATGAGGGAGGTTTGGGCTGACAACTTGGATGAAGAATTCGCGTTTATACGGGAGATTGTCGATGATTATCCTTACATTGCAATGGATACAGAGTTCCCAGGTGTTGTTATCCGACCAGTGGGCAACTTCAAGAACACCAGTGACTTCCATTACCAGACATTGAAAGACAATGTTGATTTGTTGAAGCTGATTCAATTGGGCCTAACATTTTCAGACGAAAAGGGGAATTTGCCCACTTGTGGGACGGATAAGTACTGTATCTGGCAGTTCAATTTCTGTGAATTTAATCCGAATGAGGATGTCTTTGCGAATGATTCGATTGAGTTGCTTCGCCAGAGTGGCATTGATTTTGTGAAGAACACCAAGGAGGGTGTCGATGCAAAACGTTTTGGGGAGCTTTTGATGTCATCAGGGATTGTTTTGAATGATAATGTGTGTTGGGTGACGTTTCACAGTGGGTACGATTTTGGGTATTTGCTCAAGCTTTTGACATGCCAGAGCTTACCTGAAACACAAGTGGGGTTCTTTACTTTGATCAATATGTACTTTCCGGTTCTTTATGATATCAAACATTTGATGAAGTTTTCGAACAGTCTGCACGGTGGTCTGAACAAGTTGGCGGAGTTGTTGGAAGTGGAGCGGGTCGGGATTTGCCATCAGGCGGGTTCGGATAGCTTGCTCACTTCTTGCACCTTTTGGAAACTGAAGGAAAATTTCTTTAGTGGTTCGCTTGAGAGGTATTCGGGTGTGTTGTATGGTTTAGGTGGTGAGAATGGGATGAATAACCATAACCATAGTTGATGATAGTATGATAGGGAAAAAATAAAAAAATTGTGACATTGTAAGTGTTGATTTAATTGCAGGTGTCTTGCACAGCTTGTTTAATGATTCCACCCTTTTGTACACTTCTCATGTATCTTAGTTTTCGTTGAAATGAAAATTTTATATCTGGTTTGCTTTTTCAGTTTCTCCATGTCACACTCTTGGTGATGTGATTATGTATGTGGCTTTGGCTTTGGTTGTTACTGATATGATATAGCGTACAATATCATCAGTTCTATATATTGTGTTCCACTCTGTGTTCTATATGGTAGATTAATGACACATGTAATTGCCAAAAAAATCCAACGAACCACCATTACTTTGGGTCCATGTGAGATCCAGGAGGTGGAATAATCTTGGCACACAAAAAAATGACACAGAGGAATTGAACTGCTGATATAGTGATATATGGTGGATTAATCCCACGAACTTGGGAACTACAGACCGTTTTGTTAAATATACACTTATATGAACTTGATTTAAGGAAGTTTTATGGTGATCTCGGTGTCACTTTTTAGTATACGAAGTAATACTTTTTAGCATTGTGGAGTGTTACTGTTTGTTCACAAGAGATTACTTTTTTGTAAAATAATCTATTGTGCCCTCAAAACATGATTTAAAAAAGGAGCTAGTACCCCGAAAAAGCTCAACTTGGACCATGATTTATATAGGGAGACCAAGATAAGCCAAGGTTTCTTCAAATGTTTAAACTCAAAAAGAACATTCACATGAAGAAGATGATACATCAGAGATGGATCAATATATGTAATTTAAAATTATACTCCGCAAAAGAAAGGAGGCAATATTTGGCTTCTTTTGAGATAGCTTTAGAATCATAGGGAGATAAATTTACATTGCAAAATCTGCCTAACTCCATTAGATGCAAAAGGCCATCTTAGCTAGAATCTTCCATGTATATACAGTTAGCAAAAGCCTAGACAGTAGTGACTGAAGCACTTGTGCTTGTTTCCAGAAGGATCAGACTCAACGTCTCTTGCGCTTGAGTGTCTTCAGCTGTGCGAAAACGTGGCCAATCACTTCCTTGAAGGTAGCCTTCCTATTCTCTTTGAAGTTCCAAAACTCTTGAACTGAGTAACATCCACTTGGATTATATACGTGGACGTCCTTTAAGGCTGTCACAACTGCATCGTATATTTCTTCCCCCCATTCGTCCTTCAGCCCTCGTAGCAATTCATCGTCCTCATCAAGCATTCTCTACAATAATAACACTAGTTAAAAATTAGAGTAAGTCTCTTGCACACCAGTTGCACAGTGCAACTGGTGCACAACTAATACTGTTCAATGAAAATAACTATTACTGTTCAGTGAAAACAACTAATACTGTTTAGTGAAAACAACTAATACTGTTTAAAAGAATAAGAGATGTAACCTGATGGATCCCCATATTGTCCTCAACAACTCGAAATGGATGCCATTGGGGATTATTTAGCTTTTCTTGCCACAATGAGCACAATTCAAGAGCTTTGATTTCGACATCCTCATGTGGGAATCTCTCATTGCATGTCTTCATGAAGGCTTTGGGGTCGATTTCACCCATCCTCTTTATCCCGATTATAGCCCGGCGGCCAACTGTCCTACCACTCAAGCCCTGAAAAAGGCCAGAAGGATTAGACACCAAAGGATAGTATAGACACCAAAGGAAGGATTACGAGTATAACATACTTTCATTAGTTCTTCGCGTCCCTCTTGCAACTCATCATTTGATTGACGTTCTTTTACGATTAGATCATTCATCTGATCTGTACGCAACACGAATTCAGGAATTAGATTTAAATAGAACCATGCGCATATATAAATGTGATTGTTTGGTACCTTTCAGTTCATCAATCTCCAATTTGTGTTTTTCATCGAGCTTTCGTTCAAGCTCAAGAACCTTATCGACGGCCTCCTTCTCCCTCTGCACATTGTAAATGTAAAAGAGCATCAATAACAATGCTAATACACAAAATTATTACTACAGTTATGCAGTTTATATATAAGGACAAACAAACCAAGCCTCTAATCACATCATCGATATATTTATTTAAGAAAAAAATCATCAACATTCAAACGAGCTCAGTTTTGCCAAATTAGGAGACTGTTTATCAAATTCTATGCAATAAACATGTACAAAAACAAAATGAAGTATTAGAAGGAACATTAAAGATATCATACATGTATAAGCTCTTTACGAACCCGTTGCAACTCATCATTACATAGGCGCTCCTTTACGAGTAGATCTTGAGATAAAGTTTTGAGATCTTTCATCTGATCTGTACATCAACATAAAGTAAGGATTAGATTGAACCATATGTATGACATTTGATTGTTTGGTACCTTTAAGTTCTTGAACCTCCGTTTCCAATCTCCGTTTCTCCTCAAGCTCTCGTTCTAGATCAAGAACCTTCAATCTCCGTTTCTCCTCAAGCTCTCGTTCTAGCTCAAGAACCTTCAATCCCCGTTTCTCATTAAGCTCTCGTTCGAGCTCAAGATCCTTTTCGACAGCCTCCTTCTCCCTCTGCATATCGTAAATGTAACAGAAAATCCATAGGAATATTAAGATTGACACACAAAATTCTGTACTTTAAACTTCATATATCAAGAGGGAAAAAGAAACGCTACAATACACGTAATGACACCATACTATGCGTCAATTCACTCTAAGACGCATAATTGTAGTACCATCGACATTAGAGGCGATTATGCACATTAACAATATATCACCTTTATGTCCTCTACTTCCAGTATTCGTCTTTCACGCTCAGCTAATGCCTCCTCGCGTTTTCTCAGGTGTACCTGAACCACATTGTTTACCGAATCATCCAAAGATGCAAACGAGCTCAGTTTTGCCCAGATGAAACACTTAGAAGTTCAAAAGCCTGATAATACAAATACTTTTTTTCAGATCTTGAACTGTTTAAACCTGTGAGCTATCTTGCCTTTGTTTACAGTTCTTTTATTAACAAAAAAAAGGTACTTTGCATTAACACACACTTGCAGATTGAAGACAACCATATTAAGGCCTTTTAATTTCACATAGGGAAATTTAATAATAAATCTGTTGATATCATTTTTCTTCTTCAAAAGATCAGCCATCTGATCAGTAGAAATAGCATGTAAAATCAATTCAGGGATAGAAGATTGCTATCAAATTCTATACAATAATTTTCTAACTATGAGTAAAAATACAAAGTGAAGTATTAGAAGGAGCATTAAAGATATCATACGTTTATAAGCTCTTTACGGATCCCTTGCAACTCATCATTACATAGGCATTCTTTTACGAGTAGATCTTGGGATAAATTTTTTAGATCTTTCACTTGATCTGTACATCAACACAAAGTAAGGGATTAGATAGAACCATATGCATAAAATTTGATTGTTTGGTACCTTTAAGCTCTTGAATCTCCATTTCCAATCTCCGTTTCTCCTCAAGCTCTCGTTCTAGATCAAGAACCTTCAATCCCCGTTTCTCCTCAAGCTCTCGTTCTAGCTCAAGAACCTTCAATCTCCGTTTCTCATTAAGCTCTCGTTCGATCTCAAGAACCTTTTCAACAGCCTCCTTCTCCCTCTGCATATTGTAAATGTAACAGAACATCCATAGGAATATTAAGATTGACACATAAAATTCTGTACTTAAAACTTCATATATCAAGAGGGAAAAAGAGACAATACAAATAGTGAGACCTAGCATACTTCTATCAGCAGTCATTTGAAGCATACTATGCGTTAGTTCACCCTGAGACGCATAATTGTAACACCATATATCACCACCAACTTAGTTTTATTGTCATAATTAGAGCTGATTATGCACATTAACAGTACATTACCTTTATGTCCTCTACTTCCAATATTCGTCTTTCACGCTCAGCTAATGCCTCCTCGCGTTTTCTCAGCTGTATCTGAACCACATTGTTTACCGAATCATCCAAAGACACAAAGTTGCAACATCAGAGTTATTAAAAGCAATAACTAGTATTAAAAAAATGAAATACCATTAGGTTCTCTACTTCCAATATTCTCCCCTCACGCTCGTTCAATGCCTCCTCGTGCTTGTTCAGATCTTTTCTCCAAGAATCAAGAAGTTTACCTTTGCTTTCCAGCACGAACTTCAACGTCCCTTGTTCTTCCACGACCCACGTTATGTGTTCCCGAGTAAAGCGTTGCAGCTTCATTGTCGCTATAAATAAAGAACAATAAATCATGAACCATTGAATCAAAACTATTTTCAATTCATGTAATGGATGACAAACCTTCTTCAAAACATCGGTACATCTTGTCCTGCTCTTGAAGCATTTCTACAGTGGACATTCTCTTATGGATGTAGTCATCCCGAAGCTGATTCAGATACTCGTTTCTTGATTCACTCTCATTCATCAGATCACAAAGGGTTTTCCTTCGATTCGTATTTGCTTCCTGGATAAGTTCCAGGAGAGTTTTCAATGCCCCGTTGGAACGAAGATACTCTCCTAATGGACCATCTGATTTATAGTCGTCTTCACGAGCAACCCAACCATAAAGTCTCGAACCTGGAGAAGTTCTTCGTTGAATCTATCCCATTTTACCCCTGCCTCGATCTTCAAACGACTTCTCAAACGCCATTCCATTCTTGAACCCGCTCCAATCATTTTTAAATGTTACAACAACGTATTCGGAGCATTCATTCTTACTCAAGACTATTCCTATTCCTAGAGGCTTGAAATTGGAGAATTTCCTCATCCAGTAGTCACTATATTGACCATCTCGACTAACATTGCTTGGATCATTTGCTATGTTAGCTATAATCCCGAAGCACGGCCAACAATATACCTCACTCTTTTCACTGTCACCACATGGTGAAGACATCCTATTTAGGGAATATATGATAATGTAAAGTAGCCTATCTTATATGCAATTTCCTGCAATGATAATTCCAAATTGGATAAGTATATGTGATTTATGAGTTCATTACACAACTTTAGAACTGTCTTCAATCGAGAGTAATGAAGTATCAATATCCCAATAAGTAAAGAACACATTTTTACTAAATGAAATCAAGAAAATTAGAAATCTGCAGCACATATTTAGCATTTCAATTTGAATTTTTAGCTACCCTTTTGTCAACAGGTGCAATGCTTGAAACCTATCATCAATAACTCCTTTTCTTGCATCCCCTGTTTTCATCTGTGAACCCACATAATCAAGATGGAATTTTTTGGAAAGTAAACCCCCAAATTTGCAGAAAAAATTAAATGCTAATTTCCTCCCAAAAAAAGGGCAGATCAAGAATAGATTCTAGAAGCACAATTCCCTCTATATAAACCCTCTCTTTTTTCTATCTACTAATTACAAAAAAAAAAAAACTCTAAAAGCAAGAAATTGAATCAACAAAAACTTACTTCAAAACCTGCAAATGGAAGCTCTTTTGCAAATGGCTTGCCCTCACTGTGTGTATTTATGTTTTGGAGAATGAAATATAAAGAATGGAAGTGAAATTATACTACTCTATTATCTTCTCTTTCTCAATTTAAGGCACACTTTTTTTCGAATTGATGTTGTATTTCACCTTTTTAGTAGTTACATCGACATCGCAGTCCCTTTTCATTTATTGTTTTCAAGTGCAGAAAAGGAAAAATTCTACCTTTGCTTTTGAGAGGAGCAGCCTTCATTGTACAGCAGATCAGCTAAAATATTTGCATGGCATATCACGCAATTTGTTCAATCATTATATACTTGGACCCCTTTAACATAGGGAATTTTCGTACTTGTAACGTTCGATCGAATTATGAGATTAATATTATCCGACATATCAAATTATGTAGTACTTTTTTTTTTAATAATAAAAACTCTTATAACTTAAATGCAAAAACAATAAGTATCGAAAATGTCATCCATAGCAGTTGGAGGCTCGACCCAATAATAAGAATTTGGAAATAACCCAAACGTCCTAGCAAAATAATGAGCCAAATCATTGATTTTTTTACAAATAAGATAAATCACGTAATCACTATGTTGATTTAGTATAGCTTTACAAGTTATCTTCATCATATAATCACTGACAATACTCTCTACTATTGATTGTTCCACTCGTCGATCCACCACATTCACAATACAGTCAATACCACTTTCTCTAATTATGTAGTACTAAGTACTAACTTACTTTTTATGTCTTCCCAACTATAGAATTAGTGAATTCTGATCCATCTAAAAATGTGGTCCTCTACACAATAGATATACATAAACTCCACCCGTTCTAATTATATAGCTCTGTTTTTATATAGAACAGTTTTTTCAAATTCATTTACTGCCTTATACATTAATTTTGTTTAATTTACTTTTCAAATACAATTTCTTATTTTTTATGAAACAAATCTATATAATTGAGTCAGAGTATTTTTTTAGAAAAAAAATATTCACCAAAAGCATTTATCTTTCTAAATAATGATTTTTTATTCAAAATGTTTGTCGTTGAGAATTAAATATTTTATTCCAATTTTAGCTCTACTAGTTTTTTGTGATAGTTTACGTTCAATGAATTAAATGACAATAGAGATACTTAAAAGGGTAAAAGAATAAAATTTTAATTTTATCTTAATTCTTGTGAAATTTTCTTAAACTATAAACATTATGGGTCAAATTTCAACTTAACTTCCACCAACAATTAAAGGGTCTCATTTGATGATTTACCATCTGATCACAATTAAGACTTGAGTAGTAGACCTATTATTCTTATGTTCTCTATGTTATTGATAATGTGGTTAGGTATATATATACACACACATATTATACGACAAGTTTTTCGTGTGACATAAGTACGATTTAAAATTAAGTGTATTTTCACATATGTACTCATTTACCTAATAATTCATACCCATTTTAATCAGATGCAACAATCCATCTTAGCAAGATTCTTCCATGTATAATCAAGCAGCAAAAGCCCAGACAACAGTGTCTGAAAGCATTGGTGTTGTCTTTCGTTTTCAAAAGTAGCGGACGCAGAGCGTTCAGCGTCTCTTGCACTTGAGTGTCTTGAACTGTGCGCAAACGTGGCCGATCACTTCCTTCAAATTAGCCTTCCGATTCTCCTTGAACTTCCACATCTCCGAAACCAAGTAACATCCACTTGCATTATATTTGTGGAGCTCCTTTGAGGCAGTCACAACTGAATCGTGTAATTCTTCCCCCCTTTCGTCCTTGAGCCCTCGTAGCAATTCATCATCCTCATTAAGCACCCTCTAAAATAATAGCACTAGTTTAAAAAATTCATAGTCGAAAATATTCAAAATAATAAGTAAGAAGCCAATTTGAGGAAGAATTTTCGAGCAACCTGATGATCCCCGTGTTATTTTCAATAACTCGAAAGGGATGCCACTGTGGATTTTTCAGCTTTTCTTGCCACAAGGAGCATAATTCAAGAGCTTTGATTTCGGCATCCTCTGGTCCGAATTTCTCGTTGCATGGTTTCTTGAAGGCTTTGGGATCGATTTCACCCATCCTCTTTATCCCGATTTTAGAACGGTGACCAATTGTCATTCCACTCAAGCACTGAAAAGGGACGAAAGACTCTTTATCAATATTCTTTAGTGAAAATAACTAATACCTTTTAGTAAAACAACTAATACCATTTAAAAATGCACTGGTGATTATAAGTATTTGCCTTACATAAAAGGTTAGAAAGGGCACCAAGAGAAAAATTAGAAGGAGGATATCATACACTCATTAGTTCTTTGCTCCGTTTGGACCATGTCCTCCTCCATTTGGACCATTCCCTCCAGCTGCGCCCAATCCATCATTTGCAAGTATTGCTCCATGCATAAGGAATGTTGCGTATGCATTAATAGCTACAGTAGCTACTTGGCCATCTTCAAGCTGATCTAGGCCATCATATCTATCATAAACAAACCCCGGATACTGCGGGTACGCGTTAAACATACACAGCATCAAGCCGTTTTGGTCAGCTTGCAGTAGGTTTTGGCTGTTGTAAGTCCGTGCAGCCTCTGCATTTATGTTAAAACTAAGAGGCTCAACATCATCCATCCTAATCCCTTTAAGAGTGTGTCTAACAGTTCCTGAATATTAACGCCAGCAAAATGACTACATGGATGCAACATAAACTCCCTAATAGCGCTAAGTACGGGTCTTGCGTTTTTATCAAGTCTTGAGTATTAGATTCGTAATTGATTCATATTCGATATTATTCGATTCAAAATTATATGGAGGTTAACGTTGGCAAATCTATTGAGGTCAGGTTTCTAACATGTTAGTCCCAAAAGTTAAATAAACTCAGAGGAAACAAAGCACTACTATAAATAACAAGCTTCAATCTAGATTTTGCAAACTAGAAACAGAGAAGAGTACTCGGCATTTTGAAATTTCAACTACAGTAATATCGATAACAAACTGATACCAAAATACGCCTCAAGAGTACTACTGTAATATCAAAATTGCAACCGGTGCCCTAATTAGAATATCTAAAAGAAATTCAAGACCGTAGGCAAAAAAAGGAATCAAAGAATTCACATTTTCTCAAAGAACTTAAAGGAAAGATTTACATTCCCAATTAAAGAATTCAGCTTGTGCCGAAAAATGTATTACCCTAGAAGTGGTAGAAACTTACGCTTGTTCCAATTTCCAACAGGCGAATACACGCAGAACACGAATAAAAAAAAGAAAGTTCACATTTAAAATTAAAGAATCGCGAAAATTTTCCAAGAAGAATCGGTAGAAACTTACCCTTGATTCCAATTTCCGAGAGCCGAATACGCGCAGAACTCGAATGGAAAACGTTCCAATTTCTAAAAGGGGTTTAATAGCGAAAGCGATAATTTTTTTTCGGAGTTTTGAGTTTTTGGAAGAATGTCTTTCTCGATTGAAAGGCTCGCTTTATATAGGGGAGCATATTGCCTACCAGTATTTTTAAAACCGGACCGGACCGGCCGGTTCGACCTGTTTAACCGGAAACCGATCATGGTGCCGGTCCGATTCTTAACCTATAACAGTTTTACCTTGAACCAGAACAAACCGGTAAAAAATCGGTTTAACCCGTTGAACCGATAACCCAAATGAACCGATATTTTTTTAAATTATTTAAAAAAAAAAAACGGTCATCTTCGATTTTGAAGTTTCAGATCCTTGGTAACGGATGATTGGCAAATCTCTCGAATTTCCACTGTGCTAAACTGCTAATCTTGCTGTAATTTCCAAATTTGTGTCCGTCGTGGGAGAGATGGAGAGAATGGGAGAAAAAATAAAATTTGGGAAGTTACAGAGGAGGGAAAGAGGGACCGAGGGGAGATATTCTAGGAGAATAATTATGCATTAATTACTTATAACTAAACCTTTTGGTTAAATCTTTTATTATTTGTAAAATATTTTTTAGAAGATATTTTAGAGTTTATTTTTACTTTATAATATATATGTCTAATATTATCAATTATTTACTTTGTTTGAGAAAAAAAGAAATTTAATCCCGGAGCCCCGGGGATGAGCTTAAAAATTGAGATTATGATTGATTTTAAATCCCAATAAAAGAGTTGTGATAAGTTATTTTCAACTGGGATAAGATACTAATGTCTAAATTAGCCTCATGGAACTCGCTTGGATGATAAGATCTCTCGGGAAGGAGAACTCGCTTGGATGATAAGAATTGCTCTCATGGTCCATGAATGAGAGAAATCACTTAACTATGTCTTCTTCTCGGAAGTGCCAGAGCGAACAAAGCCTAACAATGGAGGTGAAAAAACTCCTCGTCGGCACCGTCTCCTCGCCGCGTTGTTGTCTTCCTTCCTTACTGCCGCCGCTTCGGAACTGATTACAACAATTTTTGACTGATTTGGAATTACGCATTTGTTCTATTTTATTTAGATTTTTCTCTTATAGATTTTGTTTGATCTGAATTTAACCCAAATCACCCATCCCCTCTGTTTGATTTGAATTTTGCCTCTCTTTAATTTATTCTGATTACAAGAAATTCGTGGATTTTGTCAAGAGAGGTGATATACAAAATGTTCACATATAAATCTTGGGAGCATAACCCACGTCTTGTGCAGTTGTGCTTGGATGTTGAATATAAAACCAAATGTTGTGCCCTCTGTTTTTGGAACTAAAAACTTGCAGGTATTGATATGTATTGCTGGATTTTGAAATATCTTTTGGGTTACTTTTCAAATCATATTGAAATGATAATACATTATTTTTTTGATAAGAAAATAAAAAATAAGAAATTTGTCGTTTGATTTGGAATGAAATTTGAGGGCTTGATTCTTTGTTTTGTGTGATATTTGTTATTTTTTGATTGTGTCATGGAATTGTTGCTATTAACCAGTTCAAATTGCAGCAATTTCGAATGAATTCCTATGAATTTTCAAGCTTGGAATGTATTTGCAGTGGTTAAGGAAGAGGGTATTTTTGTAAATGTGTGGATTAATTTTTATCAGATTTCACCCAAGTAAATAATGGATATGATAGATAATTTAATTTATATTCTCTATTTTGTTCCACCTTATCATATCAAGTCTAATTCTTATTTATTAAAGTAAACGAAGCATATATATATATATATTATAAATATTTATTCGAGTTATCCGATTTTTTAAGAACGGTTCAATCAGTCGACCAGTGAACCAATATCGGGTCAGTGGCCTCTCCGGGTTTAGAAATATTATGTACTGCAACATGTTGTCCAACCCAATACGATGCCGTTCGCACCTTAATTTCTTATTTCATATTTTTTTTAAATTTCTTAATCCTTATTTCCTAATGAGAAGGCATCTTGTGAAATATTGCACCATAGTGTTATGTGCAATACACACAAATAAGAAGAAAAAATTGAAAATTCGCGGGTTGACCAAGCAGGGGTCGGGCGCGGGTCGGGTCGCGGGTCGGGCGCGGGTTTAGCGGACCAATATATATTTATTGAATGATATGTTTATCAAATATGTGTTGTAGCCTGGTGGTTCAGGTCTATTGTTAAGATATTTGGTCGCAGGTTCAATTCTTATTGAGCACATAATTTTTGATTTTTTTTGCCAGGTTTTTGTGTGTTACTACATTAAGTGTTACTTCATATATGTTTAAGTGTTACTACATTGTTATATTGAAATAACTTCATAAACTTCATAATTTTTAATTTTTTTTGCCAGGTTTTTGTGTGTTACTACATTAAGTGTTACTTCATCTATGTTTAAGTGTTACTACATTGTTATATTGAAATAACTTCATAAACTTCATATCTTACGTAACATGTATTAAAACGTAACGTAACACATAAATGTTCATAAGGTAACACATTGTTGTTCATATGGTAACACATGAGTATTCACATAGTGTTGCGACATGTATACAGTGTTATATATTACTAAAAAAACAAGTGTTACTACATGAACAAAAAGTGTTACCCTATGAAGAATAATGTGTTACAACATAAACAAAATCAGTACAAGCGCGAAAAGAAATTCCCAGTCCAAAATTACATATTTGAAGAACAATTTGATGTGTTACTACATGAACAAAAGAGTGTTACCCTATGAACAAAAGAGTGTTACTACATTAACAAAAATCAGTACAAGCACGAAAAAAAAAATCTCCAGTCCAAATTTACAAATTTAAAGAACAGCGCGAGAAGAGTGCAGAAGGATCTGAAAGATTGCGTCACGAAATCGTGAGGAAAAATAATGGAAGGACCTGTAAATTGCAAAGGATGAGAAAATTGAGAAAACAAGAGAATATGGAAGAATTCGAATAAGGAAGAGAAGGAAAAACCTGCAGACGCACGACTGTAAAATCTGGTTGGTTGCAAGGAAGAAGAACCCTAGATCGCGAGGTAGAAGAATTTGAAAGCACCAGATTCGTGTTGCCAGGATGGAAAAACCTAGGAATAGCGAGGAAGAAGAAAGTAAATGCGCTGGATCCGTAGCGCGGGCCTGGGCTTGATCCGACCCAATTTGTCTGACCCGCGAATTCTTAGAAAAATACCAATTTGAACTAGAATTGCACATAACACTAGTACGTAATATTGCATACAAGTTTTTGTGTTTCCTAATATATATTTATCACGAAATATTATTGTACTATTATATTTGTATTTGTGTCCTGTTCTCCCCTCCAACTAAAAGTTGTGTTTTTATTTCTATAGAAATGTGCTAAATTTTTTTGTTTATATATGTCATGTTATTATTTCGACAAAAACTCATATGAAATGGTCTCATGCATGATACGGAGTATAACCTAGCACAAATCACACCAACTCCTCCTAAAATGTTAAAGTGTCAATGCCCAATTAATACTCCGTCTCATCATAAAACGGTCTCATGCAAGTGTGCCTATATTATTTTTGTTCTTGGAATTGAATGTATATTTTTATGTAACGACTGATGATAATAATTTGTGTATTTTATTTGTTTCCATAAAGTTTGCAAAATTATTTGGACGATTCATTGTTAACATGTCACACTACAAGAAAATAGTGCACTGCCTACAAAATTTTTCAATATTTTTTCGACATGTCTACGAAATTTTCAACGAAAATAATTTTGTCCTTAAACAGTAAGGTTTGCCTACGGATTTGCCTACAAAATTTTCTAATCATATAAGCTATTTTCAAACTACAAATATAATTGACTACAGAAATGTAAATTGCCTAAGAAATTATTTGTGTAGGTAAGTTTGCCTACGAAAATTACAAATGTGTAGGTAGATTGCTAGTATATAATTTGTTTGCCTAGATAATTATTTGTGTAGGGTTTTTTTTTTCAAAGATTATTCTAAAAATTGATAGGTAAATCGTAGTCAATCCCCACTTTTTAAGGACCAAATTATTTTTTTAGGAAAATTTCATAGCTATTTAAAAAATTTCGTAGGCAATTCCTCATGTTCTTGTAGTGTCAAAATTACCGAATTGAATTATAAAAATTGAAATTGAACGAAAGTTTAGAAAATTCAAACCAAAATTGTATCAATTGTATCAAAATTGGATTATAATCCAATCGAAGTAATTGGTTCGATCGGTTAACCAAATCATAATTATTTTTAATTTGATTTTTTTATAACATTTTTCAAAAAATAGATTTATTTGGATACAAATAATCAACTGTATAAAATTTTAGATTGAAATGAAGCTACATGACGTGAATGATGGACATTGAAAAATAAAATTGTGCAATCAAATTAAACATACATTTGAAATTCTGTCAATAAAAGAGCAACAGATGTTATTACACAGTTGTATTAAGAAGAAACTTTTAGTATTAAGTAGTTAGTGTTTTTTATATATGAATTTAGGGTTCACTTAGTTGGGGGTAATGGAAGTGGGTAATGAGAATCATTTATATTAATATTGTTTGGTAGTGTTGATACACAAGCAATAGGAATAGAAGTAAACAATTTGTCTGCATGGGCAAAGCTCAGTTGGTTCTTGGATGACAGATTACTACAAGGACGCAGGATCGAGTTCTGGCAGCCGCAGTGTGGGAGTTTTATCCCTCCAATGTGGGTGATAGCTCCTTGTGGGCACCAGACACTGGTCCTCCCACCTAATGGGCCGCTGAGTAACCATGATTTACCACCTCCACCATTCCTGTCGGACCTGGGGGTGGGGGCCCTGGGGGCGAGGGCTTCGCCTTTTGCTACAAAGAAGTAAACAATTGATTACCCCCACTCACTCAACCACCTCACATGATATTCATTGTTAATGTTCAAACCAAGCAATAACAATGCAATCAATAAGCCTTAGTGATTGACCCCTCAATGATACTCATTACTATTATCATTCCTTAGTCATACCAAGCGGACCCTTAGTTTTTATTATATTCTCTGTATTTCGAATAAATGAGTGTAGAATAATATTAAAAATAAATATTTATTTTCCAAGAAAAGGCATAAGAGTTCGCATCTCATCCACCAGTAAAATGATACATTTGGAATACAGTGTAGGAAGCTGTATTAAGTGAAAGGGTATAGTCTAAATTGCACAGTATAATCCAAATATAGATTGGGTCTCATGTGCACCCGGTTGCATAGTTCACTCATAGTGCATTTTAGAAGCGTGCAATTATACAAAACAGAAACGTACAACTATTTCAAACAGAAACATGCAACTATATTCCCATATTAACAGTTGCACTTTTATGTGTAAATAAGTTACACTTTTCAGCATAACAAGTTACACGCTTCTAAAATGCACTTTGAATGCATAGTGCACCCGGGGTGCATAGAAGACCTAGTCTTAAATATAACCCTCTCTTTCTATCTTCAGAACAATTAGGATTCACAATAAGGCAGGAATAGGTTGTTACGAACTGCAAAACTTTCAAGAGGCAACTATGATGAAAGGAGATGGCACGAGGGTATCTAAAGGCATCAAATTAACTGTAAATATGCACATCAATCATGAAGCTTGAAATAACTTCATCAACCAAATTGTCACCTTCATTGTTGGGATATGGAAGGAAGACCCCTAGTTCTAATTGTTGTGATAATGTACTAAAGATTGATTACACTACATTCGTTACCTATTTATACCAACGCAATCACTCACTCAACTCTTCTTCAATAAAAATAATTACGTCTTTAATTAATGAGGATTGTCTAAGAACAAATTGGTTACAAAAATGTAATTCATAAATTTATCAATGTCAACATAGGCTCTTCTTTCCATGTTTTCTAAACCATCTATTTAGGCATTTAATTTCAAATTGGCATATTTAATATCCCCCAATCCCTAACTTAATTGAACATTTATTAAAAAGACTTGTCTCAAACTCAATTAAACATTTCTATAAATGATAATAAAATAATATTTTTTTTTTTATCTATACCCTTAAAACATCTCAATATTACCTCAATGTCTTTACTTTTTCAATACTAAAGTCAATTTTATCTCAATTAATTTACACAAATGCCACTGTTTTTACCATTTAAAACTCATGTACGCAGTAAATATTCATGGACGGAGGAAGTAGTAACAATTTTGTCAATATCATATTTTCTTCATCAACATATCAGTCATCTAATCGACAAAGTTGAATAGCTCAAACGATTAGAACACCACTACTTATGCAGTGAGGTATGGATTCAAGTCACTATTTGTCTGATAAAAAAAAAAAATAGACCAGTCTTCTAATCACCGTAAGTAGAAATTAAAATCTATACATATCTAATAACAAAATTGTTGGGCCAAATATTGGGCCAAAAAATTGTTATAATTTTCTAATAAAATTTTAAATATCTTAACAAATTTGATGTAGCTCAAATGGTATAACAAATATTTTTTATCTTCTTTGTATGCAAGAGGTACAAGGTTCAATTCTCCATATATACCACCACACACATATATATATATATATATATATATATATATATATATACTAATTATTTTTTAATAATTTTTAAATTATTAATATTATTTTTGAATTTTTTGAACTTGATCTATTTATACATATATAATAACAAAATATTATACCAAAAAAGAAAATAATTCAACAAAAAAATTATTACAATTTTTTGAACTAAATCTATTTATACATATATAATAACAAAATGTTATACCAAAAAAAAAAAAAATTCAACAAAAAAATTATTACAAATTTATCATAAAATTTTAAAAGTGGCACATTAATGATCAATAATATAAAATGTTATATTTTGTAGTTGATATGGATATATTTTTTTTTAAAAAAAATCGTTACTCCTTCCATATTTTTTTAGATTGCTCACTTGATTTTGACATGGGTTTTAATGAAGAAATTCTTTATTAATATTTGAAGGTAATAAAATAGCTTTTTGGTAAGAGTATTTTGTCAATTTTAGTGAATAAGATAAAAAATAAGTTACTTATGTATATGATTATTAGTGACATGTGATGTAATTTAGTGATGTTTGTAAGGGGTAGCATGAAATGTATAATTACTTTATTGCTATTTTGAGTATTTGATAAAGGATGTACTTTTTGAATTTTGAGCAATCTATAAAAGGCGAGGAGTATTATATACATATTTACAAGATAATACTTATTTGCAAGATAATATTACATGATATTGAATTTAAATTGATTAGTTCAATTACCATAAATTAGTTGCATGAGCTATTGACATTAGACTTGAATTGTTAGTTGAATAATTTTTAATTAAATTATTAGTCGACGTTATTAGTTGAATTGTCAAATGATACTAGGAATTGATTGTGATAAAGCTCGATTTGTTTACTTATTTTATATAATTCATTTGCAGAATATAATATTTAAATTGATTAGTCCAATCATGGACGGATCCAAAAAACTTTCATGACAGGGCACGAAAAATAAATAATATAAAAAGCAGATTTTCCTGTGAACCCGGGTTCACGTGAATTCTATTTTTTTAGTGTCACGATTATGCATATACACTATCACTATCTTAATAATTAATTTTTTAATAGTGATAGTGCATTTACATAACAGATCTACAAATTCTTTTAAATGAAATATTTGCATGATTAACTAATTATAACACTGGTAAAAACTCATTTAAGTCGTTATATAATACTTAAAAAAACTATGGGGGCACGTGATCCCGACATAGGACATGTAGGTCCATCATTGAGTCAAATGACTATGAATTAGTTGCATGTACAATTGACGTTAGACCTTGGATTGTAAAAAGATACTACTGGGTTGGTTGTGATGAAGCTCGGTACCCATATTTTAAAAAGAAAATATTAATCGAGACTAACTTAGGACGAAGAGTGTTGATTTCAGGAATTATATTGACTTCATCAGATAATAAACTCTCTTTAACATCTTAGAAATACAATTTTGACTAATGATAACTTATGGTGTGACCATTAATAAGAATTATAGATAATTATTAAAACCTTTGACTTTCTTAAAGAGGTCAATTTCAATCATGGGTAGTTATATGTTATCATGTTCAGAGTAACTAGAGGGGACAATTTGAAAATTTTGACATGCAATGGGAATTGAAAAAACGATAATAAGTGACAATCAAAGTGGTTTAGAAGGAAATAATTCAAAATTGTAAGAAAAAATACCTTTAAAATTACATTATTTAACAATGTAAATTTTTTAAGTAATTGGAGCGCCACCCATTTTCCATGTCTGATTGCGAAAGCAAAATATGTTCATCAATCGTGCGTTGCATCGAAATAAAAAAAAAAAGAAAAACAATATAGTAAATAATGAAAAAAAGATTATTATTATTATTATAAGTAAAATATTTTTTTATAATTTAATTAACACAAAAATGAATACTTTTTATATCATGTTCATTTTATACTCACAAATCGTGCAACGCACGGGTGATATACTAGTCAATATAAGGATAGAAGAGTATTGTTTTGCAAAATTTATAAAATAATCTTTCAACAATGAGTAAAAATACAAATAGAAGTATAAGAAGAATATTGAAGCTAAAAGAATTCATTGAATGAAGAGGAAAATGCATATGAAATTGATATCGAAGAATTGAATATTTACAAAGGGGTGAGATGTCTTCTATTTATAAAGAGAGAAGACACTCTAAACTAACCTAACCACCTAACAAACTTGGTCAATGCTAGATTGACTTGCTGGACACTACTAATACCCTTATACAACACAACTAATATTGTTCCATTATACAACTAATACTGGAATCAGAAATCTAATAAACGGGTTTATTAGACCTTAGTACCCCAAAAATGTGAATGGAAATTTATCATTTCTATTTTGTCTTTGAAACTCTGAAAGGAAGCCGGGGGGGGGGGTGGGGGGGGGGTGCAATGGCTTTGTCATAATATCCTTTAAGTTTGCAGCTGTGAGCACTTGAATGATCTTCAATAAGCCTTCCTTGATTTTTTTCTCTAGTGTAGTGAAAATTAATTTGAAAAAGCTTAGTCTTCTCATGTAGAACCGGATTATGTGCTATTGAAAATGTAATTTTGCAATCATTGTATAAAATGGCAGTATAAAATGACAGGTTGTTGATGATCAATCTGGAAATCTTGAAGAATGTATTTGATCCATTGAAGTTCTACAGAGTATAGCCCATTGCTCTGTGCAACTTATGCTGAACTTTTACTGACGGTGGTCTGCTTCTTGGACTTCCAAGAAATCAATGAGTGGCCAAGGTAAATAGCATAGCCTGTCACACTCCTTCTTGTTTGAGGACATCTAGCCCAATCTGAGTCGAAAAAACCCTGCAACGTGACCTGTTATTTTCTTGGGTCTTCCGACCTAACTCTATTATTTGGGGCTGATAAGATTGAGGAACACTAGATCGATCATCATTGGGGTTGGCATCGTTCGTAAGAACACGCAAGAAGACAAGAGATTCTATTGGCATTACGTGATTAATATCATCCGGTATTTAGTTCCTAGAAGAGTACACACAGTAGATAACTTGATAGGAAAATCGTTAAACATTGATGTTAGGCATGAGTCGCTCGAAAATACTATCTTGCTTCACTTGCCTTTTACCTTCCATCCGAAACATTAAGGTTCATCAGGATATGCTGTATCAAATCATGGTCTCTAATGTCTTCTTGCGTGCATTCTCGATGAACTCAGTTGTCCAATGTACGTATATTCACTTGGGTGCTTTTGAAATTGCACTCTCAGATTCAACTTGACTTTAACAACCGACACTATCAATGTGTGGCTTTAAAGTTGTCAATTGTAAGTACATTCGCCGTGGATAACTTCTCAGCCTGCTTACAAAACATGTTTTGAAAAAAGTAATAATGAGTAAAAATAGAAGGAAATTATTATGCTTAACATAGAAAATAATCAGGATTTAGGACCCGTTTGACTAAACTTATTTTAAACATCTTATAAGCTGTGAGGCGTTATTTAATTTTGCTTTTACATTCCTTGGAGATAGGCACGTAATACATGCGCAATGGAAATAAACAGTTCACCAACAACGAACACGTAATTGCATAATCGAATGCATATAAACATAAAGAGAAACCTTACAGTAAATCGTACGCAGATTTCTCTACTATGGTATCCACGTAATCCCCTTGCTCAGATTTGCACAGATTTGTCAGCGTTGAATCCCGAGACGAATTTGCTAGGAAAATTATGACTAGAGATTTTATGGATAAAAATAGGTTTTCTTGTAGTGAATAATGAATCCCTAGGGTCTCATATATATAGAGGAAGACCAGCTTAAATCTTAAGCTATCTTTATTAGGAATATCTTTCCTAATCTTGCAAAACAAACCCCATAGATATGTTTTTCCCTACATATATTTTTTCTACAATAATATTCCATATATTATTTGAAATTCCTATTTAATTAAATCCAATTTAATTAAACAGTAATAATAATTAATTCTAAATTAATATATTATTAATTCTTCATAAATTAAATATTAAATCTAATTTAATATTTAATCAACCAACTTTAATCTGATTAGGGAATTACTTGTTGTGTGATCCATAGACCCTCATATATCGAGCGATTAGCCAAACTAACGGTCTTAATTGAACCCTAGAAAATAAATCAGACATTCTTAATACACGAGGTACGTTGAGAGAAACGTGCAACTTCCTGTAACTGAAACATGGACTATTACGATAACTTCCTTTCATTCGCGAATACTCGATTAAGTCTTGAACATGATGAAATGTCTGTTAGTGTTAGTGTCCTAGAGACAATCTATTGTAAGGACATAATACTCAATAATATTCAGTTTGATTTAATATTATAGTTCATTTAATATTAAAATATGGCAATACACTTGTTTGAATATTATGTTTGATTGTTTGCATTTATTCATGCAAGTGTTCCCATGAGTCATTGTTGTCATTGAGGTTGTGAGAACTCAGATGACTTAAGCATGATTCTCAAATAGTCCCGATCAAGGATCATCAAGAATGAGATATTGATGATACAATGGAGATTGGTGTGCGATCTGCATCATACACTTAGAGAGTGTAGTAAGATCTCGCTTACTAAGAGATACTAGGTATCTCATGATGGATGCACAGATACCTTGGAGGGTATTGGTATACCCATCCGAGAAACCGATTGATGTATTTCCACTATATGTGTCTACGGGTGTCTCGGTTAGTGGGAGCGATGCGATACTCCTTTGACTTGAGGTCAATACGCACGACATGTGTGGAGTGATGAACTTTGACCATGACCAACGCTTGCATCCTTCCATGGGTAGATACGACTTGGATTGGGTTCATCACGAAGTGCATGTATGTGGTAGTTGAGCCAAGAATATGATTCATTCCTCAATGTGGATTTAGAGAGAATATTCATCTTCTCATCATAATTGGATCAAAGTCATCGGCCGATGCACGTCAACTTAGACTTTGTGGCTAAGTGTGACATACATGATCAATTAGTGATTAGAGATAATACGATTAAGTTATTTGAATAGACACTTCATCATGTTCAAGACTTAATCGAGTATTCGCGAATGAAAGGAAAAAAATAGCCCAGGTTTCAGTTACAGGTAGTTGCACGTTTCTCGCAACGTACCTCATATATTGAGAATGTCTGATTTATTGTCTAGGGTTTAATTAAGACCGTTAGTTTGACTAATCGCTCGATATATGATGTCCTATGGGTCACACAACAAGTAGTCCCCTTTTACGGATTATAGTTGGTTGATTAAATGTTAAATTGGATTTAATATTTAATTTATGGAGAATTAATTAATAATAGATTAATTTGGAATTAATTATTATTAATATTTAATTAAATCCAATTTAATTAAATTAGAATTCCCAATAATAATATATGGAATATTATTGTAGGATTTAATATATATGGAATCAAATCCGTAGAGATTTGATATACATGGGAATTAAATCCGTAGAGATTTTATATGTGGGAAATAAATTTAAGAGATTTATTTAAATAAATATTAGGGATTTTATTTTCCAATCAGGTTAGCTTAAGATTTAAGTTGGGCCTCTCCTATATACATGAGCTCTTGGGAATCCATAATACGGTTGTTCAAATTCTCTCCATATTCATCTCAGGATTCAACGCTGGCAAATCTGTGTAAGTGAACGGGGATTACGTGGATACCATAATAGAGAAATATGCGTACGATTTACTGTAAGATTTCTCTTTATGTTTACACATATTTAATTATGCAATTATATGTTCGTTGTTGGTAAACTGTTTAATTCTGCTGCGCATGTATTACGTGTTTACGTGCCTCTAAATTCCAATAGTGGTATCAGAGCTTCAGACTCTTGATTGATTGTGTAATTGAATCGAATTGTTTTAATTTATTTATTTTAATAAACTGGGGTGCGGCTGAATTGTTAAAAACCAACCGCACCGATTGATTTTGTTGTGGGGTGTGCGCCTTTTGTTTAAATTAATTGGATAACCCCACTTGCGATAACATATCACCATTGTCATCTTCATCCAAAATTAGGGTTTTGAACCCTTATGCCCAGATCGATGTGCCGCCACCAGCGGCGGAGACCATGGCTCATCGCTTGAGGCAACGGTTGATATCGTGCCTCGTGACGGTTGTGCGCCATCGCATCGGCTGTGTCGATGGCAGCGTCATCGCATTCGATGCATCGACTCCTCCACCTTCAACCGACCGAACGCTGCGGCGGTCTCGCGTCGGCCAATCGGGGTTGTGCATCGTGTTGGGCGATCCTTGTTCGGTCTCTGAGCTCAAACGTCGCGTTCGATTGGGTCACTGGGGTTTCATTTTTCGTTCGCTTTTCACTCCCAGTGGCGGCGACGCCGCTTGTGGGACTGAGATCGACGACTTTCGTTCCTCTTCGTTCGCTTCGATGTGACCTCCTGCGCGTTTGTCACATTGATGAGGGGAGATTCACTCGCATGCGCCTAGCGGCATTGAAGACTCGCCGAACTCACGCAGCGGCGATGGGGGCGACTCGCTCTAGTGCATATTGAACTCGGCGATTGACCTTGTGCCTTCGTCTTGATTCGATTCAGTGCAGTTTGATGATGAGTTGTTGCTTTACTATCTTGATAGTGAACTCAAAGATCTTGATACTTGAACTCTCATCTTCGATCTGTTCTTGCTTCTGGGCAGTTTAACTTGAGATGATTATCCCCAAAATTTTCGAATAACTATTCGATTTTAAAGTTGCTTTTGTCGAATTGTTGCTGTGAATCTTTGATGGGGTTTGGATTTTGAAAATTGGATTGTTCAGAATCTCATATTGGATCTGATTGGGATGGGTGATGATGTGGGAGGGCTGTTTTGCAAATTTGATTTGGGCAGGCCCTCCAGTGCAATTTTAGAAATTGCACCTGAGCCCCTATATTTATTAATTAAAATTATATTGGATTAATTGGTTAGAATTAATAAATTTGGGTTTTAATAAAACGTATTAGTTGGACTAATGATGGACTTAATTAATTGGATTACTTAAAGTCAAAATATTAATAATGAATTTAATTATTTAAACTTAATTTTAAAATTGGATTTTAAAATTTTTGGTTTAGAGAATTAAACGAATTATTAATTCTCACTTGGTTAACTTATTTAAATTAATTCGTTAACGCATTTACAGTCCGCATTATAACTGTTTGGGTAGGCGGCGCCCAATAATTGTCGGACCGTATTAAGTGCTTGGGTAGACGACGCCCATATAAGTGTTAGTCCGTATGAAATCATGTTTGGGTAGGCAGCTCCCAATAATTGTTCAAATGTGATGTAGATTAACATGTTGGATCTCGATTAAGCAATTACTACCCCGCCTTTAAAAATGTTCCTCACTAAAATATGGTTTTCTCATTAATTTGATAAGATGTCTTCCATCAAAATTAATAGTAAACCGGAGATTTCGTTCCAATGAGTACTTAAAGACCCTCGTTTTTTGCTCGGATCTACATCTAATAGGACTTTTATAGGGACATGTAATGTCGTCGCTTGATGGTTGTAAACCAACTTAACTTTGTTTCGCTAGCCCTCGTGGGGAACAAAGGGTAAGGGACATCAGTTGAACTAGGTTCGACAAACTAGGAATTGCAGTTTGCAATTGGTTTGGAGACCTACCAGTTATGCTATTGTAATGATCAGCCCTCGCTGGGATTGTGATAGTAGGAATGTGGATCCTAGTCCATTATAATTTATATTTGATATAAATTCGTACTTTTCCGATGAGGCCGTTAAGTAGGTGAAAATAATGGAGACAAAATAAACACAAAAGAAAGGCCATGTTTATTTTGATTGCTGAATATTGATCATAAGAATTATGTGTTTTAATTCCCATTTTATTTTATTTCTCTTGGTTAGTTGAAATATATAACTGTTATTGAGATGTGTTTTGGAAACAAACAAATTGGCTAGGCCAAATTTTTTGGACTGGCACCGAAACATGTGTTTGGTGCTAAGGCAAGAAAAGATTGAGTACGTGTTGGACACGCCAATCCCGGTTACCCCTGCATCTGGTTCCCTGAGGCAGCCACGTTTAACGTAGCAGCTCAGAAGAAGCATAAAAATGATGCTTCCCAGACTCAATGTGTGATGTTGCTCGGCATAACTCTCGAATTGCATAGGAAACATGAGAAAATGGGTCCCTTCTATATGCTCAAGCATCTGAAGGATTTCTTTGATTTTGAATCTCATTCTGAGATTTATGAAATGATGAGAGATCTGTTCAGATGCCGGTTAGCTAAAGAAGGGAAGATTTCACCTCATGTGCTAATGATGATAGACCTAATTGAGAAACTTGGTAATTTAGGCATTGAGCTAAAAGACCAATGTTTTCATTTATGTTATCCTCCAGTCACTTTCGGATTCATATTCTGGCTTCATTGTGAACTACAATATGAATAAGACGGATGCGACCATGCCTGAACTTCACAACATGCTCAAGACTTTTGAGTTCACTATCAGTAAGATGGTGTTCAAAAGTAGGAGCGGGTAAACAAGGATGTGTGTCTCTACTATAAGTAGAAGAGGGCACTGGAAGAGGGACAATAAGGTTCTGGTTGCTAAAAGGAAGGCACTAGGTGCTTCTGGCACTAGAACATCTATGTTTGTTATTAAGATAAACATGTTCATTAATAGCTTGATATTAGATACCGGATGTGGCTCTCACATTTATGCAAATGTGAAGGGGCTCATATGTCTTAGGATAGTTAGGGCGGGTGAAGTCGTCTTACACGTGGAAATGAAGCAAGAGTTGCTAACTAAACGTGTGGAGACTTATGTGTTAGACTTTTTTTTTTGATCGGACTTATGTGTTAGACTTACCCTTTGGTTTTAGATTAGAACTTAATGATTGTCATCTGGCTCTTTCTATTACTAGAAACATGTATTTGTTACATTATGGATATGATGTTCTTAATATACAAAATAAAATACTCAGACTTAGTAATCATGAAAACCCGACTTACTTGTGGCATTGTAGTTTTGATCATGTAAACGAGAAAAGAATTACAAGGTTAAGAAAGTTAGACTACTTAACCCCATTTGACTGTGAGTCTTATGGAGACTGTGAATCTTATCTCATGGATAAGATGATCAACGGACCCTTTTTTGGGAAAGGGGTGCATGCCAAAGAAGTTCTAGAGTTGATCTACAACGATGGTTGTGGACCACTGTCCACTCTAGCTAGGGGTCACTTCGGATACTTCATCACTTTTACTGATGATTTATCATGATACGGATACATGTATCTTATGAAACACAAATTCGAATCTTTTGAGAAATTCAAAGAGTTTAAGGCTGAAGTAGAGAAGTAACTTGGTAAGAGTATCAAGACTCTTCGATCAGATCGAGGAAGTGAATACCTTAGCCATGAATTCATTGATTACTTGAAGTTACATGGAACCCAATCACAATGGACTCCTCCCGGAGCACCTCAGATGGACGGTGTGTCCGAGAGGAGAAACCGAACCCTGTTAGACATGGTGAGGTCCATGATGAGCTTTTCCTGTCTTCCAACATTCTTATGGGATACACGTTACAAACCTCAATTTACACTCTGAATAGGATTCCATCTAAATCGGTTGAGCATACACCATCTGAACCATGGTGTGGCAAGAAGCCAACTTTTACACATATCAAACATGGGGTTGCACCGTGATTGTGAAAATTCTTAGAAAGAGATAGAGCAGAGAAAAGCGGAGAAAAAGAATGAAGAATGAGGGAGACATGAGTATATATAGCTTCTGGATTTAGGGCACTTTGAATTTTAAAATTCAGAATAAGCCCCATCGTTTTCAAACCTTGAAACCCGTGCGCCGGATTTTCTCTGAATCTACAGGGGATATCTGCCTCGAGATACGCCCCACAGAAATCGAGGTGACGCCTCGGTCTCCCCCTCTAAGGTATCCAATAGCTGGGCCCCTGTGACAAACGCAAAGCGGCCCGACTGGGGGGTATTGTTATGCACAGTCAAGAACTTTCCTGCCACGTGTTCGCCAGACGAACACATGGACCAATAAGCCAAAGGTGCGCACTGGCCCATCAGACAGGTGCTCACCAGGAGCTAGCTAGGCAAACACCTTGGTCGTCCATGTGTGCTCGCCAGGAGCTAGCCAGCTCGGGCGACTAGAGAACATCAGAGACAACTACACCATAAAAAATACGCTCGCCCGGAAACCCAGTAGCTACTCACCTAGACGGGCGAGCACGAGCAGTGGCCGAACAGAACGCCAGACAAACAGAGAAGGGAAGACATGATTTATCGGGATGACCTCATAAACACAAATTTAAATTAACAATTATTACTAACATGAATTAACCTAAGTGAATTCAAATAATAATTAATCCAACAACGACATGCAAATAACATTTCACGTAAAAGATCCTAGCATGCGGAATTTCTAGGAGTTTACGTAAACGTACCCGTTGGAGAGACAGTCTGAGACAGTATGATCAAGTATCTGGATACCCACCAAAAGTCCTTCTCAAGTATTCACAAGTCCTTCTTCAATAACCCGGTGGAAGGTTCTCCAATGAACTATTTATAAAACAAAGGAAAATAAATAATTGTTGCACCACCTTTGTGGATTTCTAATTTTTCCAACACATGGAACTGTAGGGGATGAAAAATTCATCCCCTTATTTATATAGAAGGGTTGGACGAAAATTTTAGGCAAAATAAGGTTAGGAAATATCTTTTCTTGATCTCCAAGAAATCTTGAATATATCCCATATATTCTTCTTTCCATGTGTATTTTTCCACAAAAATCTCACACCCTATTTCATGCCTTATTTTCGAAAATAATAGGAGATCCTCAAGATTGGATCTTTCTTGAATTTATGAGATATTCTTGTATTCCAAGAATACATATCTTATGAAATCTTTCCAAGAAAATCAAGAAAATATTTCTTCCTATTATTACTCTATAGTTTTCGAAAATTTCTATTAAAGAGGCCAAGTGGGAGATTTCTTGAATTTATGGGATAATCTTGTATTCCAAGAATACTTATCTCCTTTCCATAAAATCTTTTCAAGAAAATTCTTCTCCCTCTTTTCTTTAATATTTTCGAAAAAAAAAGGAAAACATAATGCAACAATAATTTATTTTATTTTAAGCACCTTTCATTTAACGGACTTTAAATGGGCTACTTGAGGGGCCTTTAGGAGAATTAAGATGGACCTTCCAATGGGCTTCTAAATTCCAATATTGAGCCACAATATAATTCAGCCCATTAATATTAATTAATGTCACTATATAATTAATATTGCACTATCCAACTTAACCCATATTACGATAATATGACTCCCGGTTATTATTTCCCGTGTTTAAGATTATTTAGTCCATTAATTAATTAAGCCACTAAAAAACTTTATTAATTAATATCTTTATCTTTGGAGTAAGGATATCCCAACTTTATTATCCATACCGGAAAATTAATTCCACTTGCAAGATTTGATATGATAAAGGTTCCGGGCCCACCAAGGGGACCAATCACGCAAGACATTGCAAGCACACGATTATCTGTATTAATTTAGCAACTGTCGTGCAATTAATATTATTGTCCAAGATATAGGGTATCGAAGTCGCAATGATTATCTTCCCATTTATAAGTCAAAACAATAACTACTAATCACACACAGTCCTTATTAAGTGACAGAGATTAAGAAATCAACAACCACTGAGGTCTAACTCTTCATCCCTTAAGTCAGTGCGAATGAGTTTATCCTCTCTGCAGGTCCGCTTCAGCGCATCAAATGCACTAGTGTAATCTCTTGGTCAAGACAAGCCAAATTGAGCCTTACACATCAACTTCTACCAATAGATTGTTCGGATCCATCTAAGTTGTGAAACACGCACTCGTTTACAAGGCACTGTTAACGTGATGTTCTGTGATCTGGTATCACCACGTTAACTACAATGTAACGCTTGCTATTATATGAACGGTTTGCAATAAATATATAACATTCAATCATATTTAAAGCAACAATGATAAATAATTTATTTCAGTAAATAAGTGTTTAATACATAGGTTATACAAAGTAAAAACATACTTTCACGTATAACCCCAACAATCCCCCACTTATACTCAAAGTCTGCTTTTAAGTATACCACAACACGTATGATGTATTATACGGTGACATCTAATGTCACCTACATCAACCTAATAACATTTCTCCCACTTATACTCAAAGCAGATTGACAACGCTCTTGACACCCATTCCTTCCACATGTCTCTCGAATGTTAACTGAGGTAGACCCTTTTGTGAATGGATCGGCTAGGTTGTCTTCCGAGGCGATCTTTGCCACCTCTATATCTCCTCTCTTAACGATTTCTCGTATAAGGTGGTATTTTCTTTCAATGTGTTTGTTGGCCTTGTGGGCTCTCGGTTCCCGTGAATTTGCAACTGCTCCGGCATTATCACAGAAGATCGTGATGGTGCTGGACAAATTCAGAATAACGTCCAAGTTCACTAGGAAGTTCTTGAGCCACACCGCTTCTTTCGCGGCTTCACAAGCAGCTACATATTCGGCTTCCATGGTAGAATCGGCGATGCAACACTTCTCCATGTTACAACTCCTCCCCCAGACAAAACACACTACCCGAGGTAGATTTTCTGGAATCTAGGTCTGATTGGAAATCCGAGTCCGTGTATCCCACTGGAAATAAACTGTCTGACTGATAAACCAACATTCTATCTCGAGTTCTTTTCAGGTACTTCAGAATGTTCTTAACAACAGTCAAATGTTGATTTCCAGGGTTACTCTGATATCTTGCTACCATGCCTATGGCGTAGCAAATATCCGGTCTCGTACACAACATTGCATACATGAGGCTTCCTACTGCCGATGCATAAGGAATACCTCTCATGTCATCTATCTCCCTTTGTGTCTTAGGACACATGTCTTTCGATAGATGGATTCCGTGCCTGAAAGGTACAAAACCCTTCTTGGAATCTTGCATGTTGAAACGCTTCAAAACGGTATCTATGTATGAAGCTTGTGATAAGTCTATCATTCTTTTCTTTTGATCTCGAGTGATCTTGATCCCAAGAATATGACCGGCTTCCCCTAAGTCCTTCCTATCAAACTGTTTTGACAGCCATACCCTTACGTCCGACAAAACCTTTACATCGTTTCCGATGAGCAGAATATCATCTACGCATAGTACCAGGAATACCAAGGCAATTCCGTCACACTTCTTATAAACACAACTCTCGAAATCGTTTTGATCAAACCCATAAAACTTGATTACATGATCAAAACATTGGTTCCAAGCCCAAACAATTTATGCTCCTTTTTATTTAAACTAATATTGTATGTGAAATATTTCACAGAAAGACCCTTTAATATTTAAGAGGAGAGACTGTTTGCTCCGTATGAAAATTTCAAATCGGTTCTCATCATTGGCAGACCCTTATAAGCACTATAAATTGGGTGTAAAAATGTACAAAACATTCATGTGTTTCAATAAATGCATAAAAACCCCTTGTATTTCGTTATAGTATGCACAAAACCACCTTTCGCCATTTTTAAATAGAGAGTGTGTGTCAATATCCCTTACCGAGACTTGGTATTGACTCAAGTTTATACAAAAAAACATAAATTTCCTCTGTGTTTTATAAAATATGCACAAAACTCTTCGTATTTCATAAAATATGCATAAATTTCTCATGTGTTCCATAAAATATGCAAAAACTCTCGCACACGTGTTTTATAAAAATATGTAGAAAATTCATTTTTGTCACTTTTTAATTGAGCATGTTTATAACCCGAGTTAGTTTTTAATTGATGTTTTATGTTTTTTGGTTTTTCATTGTACTCGTGTTGTTCGGGGTATTTTTTTTTTTTTAAAGAACTAACAATTTTAGTCTTTGATATAATTATGAGATTAATTCATCTATCTTTTGGTTTAGACTTTTAGAAGAGATTCATGATCTTGATCGTATTTCTCCTGTTCATAATGACATTGTTCACAATGAGAATGAGTTGAGAAGATCTACAAGAACTAAACTTGCTCCTGTTTATTGCAAAGAACTAACAATTTTCCTCACCGTCATCGGTCACCGACGCAAAATGAAATGTCTAGTCGTCGTCGTCGTCGGAAGAGATGGGGATGGGGGGTGTATTTTTTGTCTAGATTTAAAATAAAATAAAAAGAGAACAATCTTATCTATGATGCACGGATTCTTCTTAAAATATCAATGTAAAGATCGGATTCAAGATTCAAGACCAAGACCCTTAAAAGGGTGCGATTCTCGAATCCTCGTATCCGGATGCCACTTGGCGAATCGGTAAATTATAAAATAAAATAAATTAACGGACACGAATCCGATACGCGAATCCATGCTAAATGATTAAATATGATCATGTTATTAAGCATTAGATGTGTTATTTAATTGAACTTTATCATGTAATATAACTTAAATTGACAATATGACACTCGTTTTAGATTGAATTCATCATTATGATTTATATATTAGGCTGATGGTATTTGAATTATTGTTTTGTTAATTAATTAGATTAAATTATTGAATATTGTTAAGTTTTGGGGGAGATAAAAATTTGAATTGCATACATTTTGTTTTACGAATTTTAGATTTATATATATTTTTAGGTGTTATATATAATAAATTATAAATAAATAGACGTATCTTTTACGAACCGCACCCTAAATTTTCAAAAAAATATATATCCTCGATCGAGTATAGATATCGACCCAAGACTCGCGTCAATCGCATCAAGATGCAATATAGAATCTTATCTTATATAATAAAAGGAGAAATGCACTTCACTTGCTTTCGACAAGTGACAGCCTCATTTTCTGACATGTGTCAAATTCTCCTTAATTTAAAGAAAATCAAACGTTTTTTGATATACAATAAGTCATACGTTTTTTTATAAGAAAATAAGTCATACGTTTACTGTATTTTAAAATAAGTCATATGTTTTCTATTCGAAAAGTCGAACAAAATACAGTAAACAAAAAAAAGGGGGAGGAGAACAAACTGCGTGCACACAATCTGCGTGATCACCATTCACCAAAGCTTCATACTCGGGGTTAGGGTCGTCCCAGATCTAATCGCGGTGTAGGACCTCTGAAACCTACCTAGGTCGAATACTGCGGTTCTAAAAGGCCATCCGGGTATTTATGTTATTCTAATTTTCTTTGTGACTGTAATATTTTTTCGTGGTTTCTTGATTTCTTTTAGTGTTAATGGATTTCGCAATTGAGACGACTAAATGTGTATTCCCGAATAGGATGTTCAAGAGTAGGAATTTTGAGGAAGCATTGATGTCTGTTAATTTTGATTCAAGGTTCTGAAACGGAATGATCTGTATGAGATAAAGAGAAGTTAAAGGCATTATATTCTCTCTTCTATTTTTCACTTTTGGTTTGTTGATTTTCTCGGTCATGTAGATAATACAATAATGGAATACAAGATTCTCTATCATCTAAGTATTCTTAATGCACTGTGCACTGCTTTGAAACATAGTTAAAGTCAAGACATCGTGTTAATAAGTTTAAAATTCAATTCCCTTAACTTGTACAATGTTGTGGCGGTGGAGTAGCCGAAGAACATATTACAATTCCCTTAAGAGCTATGTCTCTCACCTCAAGGCAGAGCTTTGTTACAAACTTGATCATTAATTGTGCTGCATCACTTGGAGTAGAATTATGTTAGGCAAACATTACGAAGAATGTTTACAACTAATGCTATATTAGCTCGCTCTATGGTTTGCTTCGTATTATGCCACTACCTGCATGTTATAAACAATTTTGCATATGTTGACCCCCCTTTTTTTTGCCATGCTAGATGCCCCTGGAAATAATCACAGGTCGCCTGCTCCAATTGGTACTCAAGGTAAATTTGCTTTCTATGTTGTGGGTGTTAATGTATGTGGTTTGTGGTGATAATAATTCTTTGAAGGATTGAGTTAGAGGAGGTAGGATTAGTTAGTTGAAGATTTAACTGGCCAATCTTGGGATAGAAGATTAAAAGATGCCTATATGAATAAAAACTGAATAAGGCACAAAAAAAGAAAAAAAAATCAAAACTCAACAAAAGTGCTAGAATGAATCGTTTATCATAAGTTGATGAACCATCATAGTTGGCAACTGCAAAATTTCTGAAATTATCTTTAAATCTCATTCTGAAGTCTTACTTTTGCTACATGGTTAGGGTTATGGGTTTGAAAAGCAGTATGTGGTTAAGCTCTTGCCATGTTTAAGTTTATTAATTTTATTTTCATTAAAGCCAAAAATGGCTTTATCTATAGCAGTACATTATATATTAAAACATTCCCTTGGAGTTTATTTTCTTGCTGGTGAAGCTGTTCATAAACTTAAAGCCCCATAAGTTTGAGATCTACATTAAAAATGTTTATCCAAAGACCCATTCTGAAACAATAAGAGAATATATGTTATTGTTATTATGCTTTATTTCAATAATTAAATTCTTATTATACTTCATTTCAATATTATCAGTAAAGTTACATCCAGGTGATTTTACAATTCAATTGTTGTTATGCTAACATTGGGGAAAGTCTGAAACTTATTGAAATTAAAGCTTTGTAGGTACAATTTACTTGATTGATATTGTTTATATTTTCATTTGTAAATTAAATTTCATCTTTTGATTATGTTGATTTCACCATTTGACTAAATCATCTTCTAGATGATATTTTTTGATGCTTTAATGTTTGAAATTCAAGAGCTCCTATATATGTTTTAATTTAAATGTACATTTTTTTGTCTTTTTAAATTTTTTTTATTAAGTTGGTTGTTAGTTTTTGCTATAAAATCTGGATGTTTAAAGAGGGTTCTGGTCTTATGTGTCTTAGATCTCTCCAATTGGCCGGCGGGAGGTTCGTCGGCGGTTGAACACCGGTATCTTCTCTCCACCTTCTTCGCCTCCGTTGATTTCGAATTTGGTAGCTGTGTAGATTTAATTGTGATAATAGAAAATTTGTGTGTATACATTATATATCATGTTGATTTAAATAACAAAGAATTTAGAGACATATTTTATTTATATAATCTAGAGACGTGTTTTATGTATATGTAGAGAAAGATGAAATTGATGTTACTAGTGTTCTCCTATTAATTCATATTTTCCTATTAGTGTGCTCTTAAATTTCCTTTTAAATTCTATTTTATTTGTTGTGGTTAATTAGTTTAGGTTCAGTGAATGTAAGAATAAGAATACCACAGCAGGATTTCCTGTTGGCTGTTCTATGATTTCCTTAATTCAGCTTTTAGTTGAGGAGGTACAATTAGGACTCACAAAAGGTATGTTTTGGGTTGTCCGTAAGGATTTAAAAATTATATATCTTCTTCAATCTAGCAATTGTTGAAGATTCACATGTTCTATTACTTGATTGTGACAATACTATGGAGTCTTTTTTTTTTTTCCAGATGGATCGTGTGGATGCATTTCCTCAACAAAGTAATAACATGAAGGAGCTTAATATTCATTGACTACTGTGTTTGAGAACTATCATTGCTTTGGGAGCAGAGCAAGGTATATAAAATTTTCATGTTGCTTTATTATTTTGAACTCTAGCTTGTGTATACGATAGTTATCAAATATATTTCACTGGTTGACGTTTTTGATCTTAATTTCTTTTAGTTATTATTATTGTTGTGTTTAGCATGTTAAATGATATGACACCTGCTACATTTTGTTTGCATCTTGGCAAATTGAAATTGGCAACATCCTCTGACCACACGGGGTTGTTAAGTTCCCTAATGTACTGCCTCAGTTAGTGATTCGTGCGACAACGAAGCCGTCGTTGACAAGACAGCTATCATAAGTTCTATTCTTTTATATGCTCAACATATATCTTTGACCACTGTATTTTTAAGAGCATAATGTTTAGGTTTTGTGTATTATTCAAGTATTTGGGGTGTATGGTTATGCTATTATAATTTTTGTTTCTTAATTTAAAAAACATTAGATGTGTGGTCGTTGAAACTGGAATGTCGTCATCATCGTGTTTTGTACTTGCGAATACAGTGCCAAGCACAGGAACTGACAATATTTTATAAACTTCAGATTGTGTTTTCTGGCTATTTATTTCTAGGATGGTGTTTTGTTGTGTTGTGAAGACATTTTTTGCTCGACAGGGATTTTTTTATATTACCATCTAAAGTAGATAGTACAACTTTGAGTTAATCTTTTTGGTAGGAATGGAGGTGTTAGCTTATAACAATGTATTTTGATTCAATTCTTCAATTTGTCATGTCCTGAACTTCATTCAGATTACATTTGCTGTTGACTCCTAATGGACAAAGGAGCTGGAGTTGAGTTGGCAACTGAAGCTACTGCTCATCTATTTCTTCCATTATCGTGTTCTGCTAATGTGTCTAAGGTTCGTCATTTATTGTCCTATTAACTTCGAGATATCAAACAATGCTTGGAACAACAAAATGAATATTGTTTATGTAGTTGTTACTTGAATCTATGTATACATGTAATCAAGATTATAGAATTTTTTAGTATTTTAAGTATATTTAATAACAAATGGTTATCAATTATATCCTCCATGTTGAATAGTAAAACAAAGTTATTATATGGAGGTATTAGTGAGCCTCTGACAATCATAGAAAACATGTAAAGGAGTAAATGGGGGTGTGATCATTTTAATGTTTGGTAAAAAAATCTATCATGAGTCTTTGCACTAGATGTTGGATTGCTAATGCCAATATAGAATAATTCTTTAAATTATAGGAATTTTCTTTAGAAAGAGCTGTTGAAATAATTAATGGAGGACATTAAGTTAAATTTCTAACTTTGAGATTCTTGATCCCACCAATGGAGAACTATTAATAGGCTTGAGATTTAATTTGCATGCTTACAAATGGATCAAAATCCAAATATATTTTGATGATGGATCATTTTAGACAATTAGTTCTATTCATCATGTGTATCCAAGATTCATATTTTTTTGCAATGTGTGTTTATAGAGTTCTGATTTTTAATGTTAATTTACTTTTGCTTTCCTTTCTTTCTTTGGGTTGTTAGGTCAGCCACCACAACAATGTACATGCAAATTAATTAATTCCGAAAATTCATGTTCACTGTTCTAAGGCATTCTAACTTTCTAATATTTGATTGGGTTTTTAAAAATATATAAGTAAAAACTGTGAGGAAAACAATGATTTTATTGGTGTAATATTTGATTTTCATCGAACCTTTTATTGAACAAGATGAATTAAATACTAATTGTAATGAGGTTTCTATTGAAGATGGTTGCCTAAGAACAAGAAGCCCTCATCCTCGAATTTTTAGCCTCAGATTGAAAATGTTTCTTTAAAAAAATAACTATTCCTTATCTTCTGATCTTTCAAACTCTTTGGGTATTAATGTATATACTTGACATATCAGTAGCTATTTGATAATGGAACTCAGATGATGGATGAATTCAGCACTCATGTGGGACATCGTCATTGATCAAGGTTCTGTGCTTTACTCGCTTCATTATCACTTTATTAAATGTATATATGTACAAGTTTTTGACTTTCAATTATATTTAATGCATCATAATCTCAAATTTTTAGGTTTTCTCTTAATCTCTCAATTAATTATAATTCATATACTGTTTTTTTTTTTTTTTTTTTCCAACAGAAATACTGTTTTTTTCTAATTAAGTAACCTTTCAAATTTTCTCATATTTATTCTATATTCTCTCAATCTTTTCAAATTCATTTCATATATTTTTTTGTTGCATCTGTAGACAACATTGTGTACGAGGAAATTTATAATTTTGTTGGAGAAATTATTTTCCTGGAATTCATGACGGCAACCCAATAGTTTGTAAAAGGTCCAAGGTGCGAAATTTCAATTTGTAGGTACACTTCAGCTATAATCAAGTTGGTGCGAAAATAGGGAACCCCTACTAAGCTAAATATGTATATTTCGATTATTCGAGCTCTTTGCTACTTTCTTTTTGCCCGATACATGTTATTATCGTATCATTGTCGTTATGTTAGCCGAGGATGAGAGATTAGGATATGATGGCGACCTTGGAGATGCTTTCTCAGGGTTTGTTTTAAGCTTTCTCAATTGAGGAATGATTTATGTTTAGGAGAATGCGATCTTCATTTAGTGTTTTACGATAATCAGTAGTGACTTTGTTCTACCTAATTTTTGTAGGATGCCAACATCAAATTAGCATTTATACGAATTGATAGTAATTGTTGTTTATTTCATACTTGTATAAAAAAACTCATGGTAATGTGTTGTGTCTATTTATTGCAGAAATGCTATCATTTATTTCAATTGAAATGGATATATGAAATAAGGACATTTAGAAATTTAAATTTATATATAGACAGACAATTGGGTCGTTAAGTTTTATAAATTAAAAAAGAAATAATAAAAAATTATATATTTACCGTTATTTGATGAGTTACAGGATTCAAGTTTGCATAATTCAATATTTGCAATTGACCCGTGCATTGCACGAGCCGGTGATCGAAAGACAGACCACCGGTCACGGTTGTTCAATCGGACCAGGATTCAAAAAAATTTAGTTATATAAAAAATTTAAATATAATTTTTAATAGTTTGTGGGATGTGCTTCTACTAATATAAAAAAAATGGATGAATGAATTGATTGAGGAGTGTATCTCCAAATTAAAGGGGTGGGAATAACCGCGAGTAAATACATAAGAGCAGTTGAAAAGCGGGCCCACCAGCCCACTACTGAGACAGGCCTCAACCCAAGTTATATTTCCTACTGAAATTTTCAAATCGGTAGACAATATTATACCCAATAGTACAATCCGAACCCGACCCGTATAAACACTATAAATTGGGTTTTAGCTAGGGTTTTCTCTTTATACGCGGCGATGATGGGGAAAAGGAAGAAGAGAAAAAAGAAGATTGAGAATGGCAACCTCACAAGCAGTCAAAGGTAGTGATTTTCTTTCCCTTATTTTTCTTGTGCAGATGAACCTGTGTCTTTAATCTGCAAGTGTGCAAGTGTGTTTTAATGCTAGAACACTTGGTTTATTGTTTTTTTTTAAAAGTTAAAACAACTGGAAACAAGAAGATCGAACTGCTCATAGGTTTAATAATTCCAGATCTGAAAATTATGATCGTATTTTCTCGATTTTGAAAGTTTAAATATTTTATTATTTCTGGTATTGCTGCTGATTGATGTTATAATTACGAATTAATTTATGATTTCAAGCTATACACTGCAATAATTGTTGTTGGGTCATAAATTGACAAGAAGATTGCTCTGCTCATGGGTTTAACATTTTCCGATTTGAAAATTACTTTGTATTTTCTCACTTTCGAAATTTTAAATATTTTCTTGTTTCTGTAAAATTGTTGCTGGTACGGACATTGACAAGCACTTGAAATTATAGTTTTTCTTTTATTTCGTTCGTTATTTTGTTACCGTGCTTTTTATAATTTATAAGTCATATAATTGATTTTTTCATAATCTTGTTTTTTTACAGGAGGAATTGGTGTAGGAGGAATAGGAAAATATCATACTAATTACTAGTCGGATTAGCCTATTTAAGGGTAGGTATCCTTTCTTTTCGAATCCCTTTTCGAGATGTCTCTTAATTAAGGTAGCATTGAAAGCAAAAGTCTTGTTTTTAGGGAGAATTTATTTTACCCACTTTCACATACTTAAAATTTATTTTACCCACATTAATTATAAAAGGTTAGGTTTTATTAATATTTTGTTATCCATTTAAATGAAGTATAATAACTTATGCTTAAGGGTTGTTTGACATAGCTTATAAACTCTTTAAAACAGCTTATAATTTCATAAATTTTGTTTGGTAAAATAAGATATTTAACATCTTATAAAATTTAAAAAAAAAATATTTTTTGAATTTTTTTTTTCTGGGAAAATATATTTATTTTCGAATTTTATTTTAAAAAAAATATTTTGAAAAAAAAATTATTTTCTGGAAAAATGTTTTTATTTTCGAAAAAAATTATTTTCTGGATTTTTTTTCAATATTTTCGGTTTTTTTCTGAAAAAATATTTATTTTCGAAAAAATTATTTTCTGGAAATTTTTTTTTATTAAAAAAATCGATTTTTTTTTTGGAAAAATATATTTAATTTTGAAAAAAAATAATATTAAAAAAAATTGAAAAAATTATATTAATTTTAAAATTAAAAAATAGTTTCTAAAAAATTACTATTAAAGAACTTATAAGTTTTATTAGTCAAACACTTTAATAACTTATAAGCTACTTAAAAATTACATTTTATAAGCTCTTAAAACAACTTAAAAGATTTAACATGAGTTCTTACTCTCGTTCGGTTGTTCCTTTTTTACTTAGGTTTATAAACAACCCTAATGGAGTTTTAAGGAATATACCCTGCGCTTCCTCAATTACATCTGAGATCTAAAGTCTTTACCCTGAATATTGACTTGCTCAACATTACAATTGAAGTCACCTCATGTCCCGTTCGAATTAGGACATGGGCTGACCAAAGGATAGCCGAAGGAGGAAATCAGGATATTGTTTTTGGTTTCAGTTTGAAAACAAAAACGTTGAGGAATAGGAATCTGAAAGCAGTAGTCTGCGCATTTGCTATAGGCACGAATTGTTTAGTCGTGCAACTTGATAAAAACGCGAGACCCATACTTAGCGCTATTAGGAAGTTTATGTTGCATCCATGTAGTTATTTTGCTAGCGTTAATATTCAGGAACTATTAGACACACTCTTTAAAGGGATTAGGATGGATGATGTTGAGCCTCTTAGTTTTAACATAAATGTAGAGGCTAAATGGACTTACAACAGCCAAAACCTATTGCAAGCTGACCAAAACAACTTGATTCTTACCAAGTTACTTCTCTACTTCAACCTTAAACTCTTTGAATTTCTCAAAAGATTCGAATTTGTATTTCATAAGATACACGTATCCGTATCTTGAGAAATTATCAGTAAAAATGATGAAGTATTCGAAGTGACTCCTAGCTAGAGTGGACGATGGTCCACATATATTGTTGTGGATCAACTCTAAAACTTTTTTGGCATGCACCCCTTTCCCAGAAAAAAAGTTTGTTGATCATCTTGCCTTTGAGACAAGATTCGAAATCTAAATAAGACTCAAAGTCAAATGAGGTTAAGTAGTCTAACTTTTTTAACCTTGCAATTCCTTTCTCGTTTACATGATCAAATCTACAATGCCACAAGTAAGTCGGGTTTTCATGATTACCAAGTTTGAGTGTTTTATTTTATATATTAAGAACATTATATCCTCAATGTAACAAGTATAAACAATTCACCATAGGGGCATTCCCATAAACCACACCATTCAATGTGAAATAACAATTATTATCAGTAAAATAGAAGGAATAACCCTCAATGTCTAACATAGGAATGAAAATAATGTTGCGAGTAATAGGAAGAACGAAATGACAATTATTAAGTTCTAATCTAAAATCAAAGGGTAAGTTTAACACATAAGTCCCACACATTTAGTAGCAACTCTTGCTCCGTTTTCACGTGTAAGAATACTTCACCCGGCCTAACTGCCCTAAAACACATGAGCGCCTTCACATTCGTGCAAATGTGAGCCATATCCGGGGTATCTAATACTCAACAGTTAGCGCTATTTGTGGATATGTCTATCTTAATAACAAACATACATGTTCTAGTGCTAGAAGCACCCAATGCCTTCCTTTTAGCAACCAGAACCTTATAGTCCTTCTTCCAGTGCCCTCTTCTACTTATAGTAGAGGCACGCATCCTTGTTTACTCGCTTCTTCTTTTGAACACCATCTTAGTGATAGTGAACTCAAAAGTCTTTAGCATGTTGTGAAGTTCAGGCATGGTCGCATCCGTCTTATTCATATTGTAGTTCACAATGAAGCTAAAATATGAATTCGGGAACGATTGGAGGATAACATAAATGAAAACGTTGGTCTTTTTAGCTCAAAGCCTAAATTATCAAGTTTATCAATTAGGCCTATCATCTTAAGCACATGAGGTGAAATCTTCTTTCCTTTATCTAAATGACATTTGAAAAAAATCTCATATCACTTCATAAATCTCAGAACGAGATTCAGAATTAAAGAGATCATTCAGATGCTTGAGCATTTAGAAAGGACCCATTTTCTCATGTTGCCTTAAGCAATTCGGGAGTCATGCCGAGCAACATCACACACTGCGTCTGGGAAGCATCCTTTTGATGTTTATTCTGAGTTGCTACGTCAAACGTAGCTGCCTCAGAGTACCAACTGCAATGGTAACCGGGATAGAATGTCCAACACGTACTCAATCTTTTCTTGTCTTAGCACCAAACACACGTTTATGTGCCAGTCCAGAAAATTTGGCCTAGCCAATTTGTTTGTTTCCAAAACACATTTCAATAACAGTAATACATTTAAACTAACCAAGAGAAATAAAATAAAACGAGAATTAAACACATAATTCCTATGATCAATATTCAGCAATCAAAATAAACATGACCTTTCTTTTGTGTTTATTTTGTCTCCATTATTTTCACATATTCAACGAACTCATCGGAAGAGTACAAATTTATATATCAGATATAAATTGTAATGGATTAGGATCCACATTCCTACTATTGCAATATCTGCTTGAGCTGATTACTGCAATAGTATAACTGATAGGTCTTCAAACCAATTGCAAAACTGCAATTCCTTGTTGATTGAACCTAGTTCAATCGGATGCCCTCGACTTTTCGTTTTTCCGCTTGAAATTTTGGTGAAACAAAGTCAAGTTGATTTACAACCATCAGCGGTGACACTTCCGTGTCCCTATAAAAGTCCCGATTAGATGTAGATCCAAACAAAAGACTTGGGCCTTAAATACTCATTGGAATGAAATCTAGGTAAGCATTTTTAATTTTGATGGAAGACATCGTTCAATTCAATGAAAAATTATTTAGTGAGAAACGTTTTAAAGGTGGGGTATTAATTGCTTAATCGAGATCCAACATGTTAATCTACATCACATTTGAGCAATTATTGGGCGCCGCCTATCCAAACATGATTTCATACGGACTAACAATTATATGGGCGCCGTCGACCCAAACAATTATTACGGTCCGACAATTATTGGGCACCGTCTACCCAAACAATTATAAACTAACTAATAAACAAGATAGACTTGACTTAAGTGGGATCTGATAATTTCTAATTTACTAAATTCAATTTTAAAGTCCAACTCAAAATAAAACTTCAACACAATTAGTCAATTATCAAACAAATTAATTAATCTAATTAATTATTTATAATCAATTGGTCCAACCAACAATCCATTTATAAAATTAAAGCGTTTTATTAATTTTAAAACAGATTTTTATTTTAATTAATCTAATTAATTACTCAATCCAAGGTCTAACCTTAATTAACTTCAAAATCCAATTCAAAGTTAAAATTTTAATTTGTTTTTCGGAGGGCTCAAGTGCAATTCTCAGAATTGCTCAAAGGGGCCTGGTGAAAATCCAAATTTTCAACCAACTCCTCCTGCATCACCGCCTCGTTTAACAGCAACCATTCTGCAAATCTGGACGAACCGGTTCCAAAACTAGATCCATAACAACATTCAGAAGCGAAAATCAATAGGATTATCAATACTCATCATCGAAAGCCCCCAAATAATTTCAGTTCAGTTGTAACAAAAAATCCAAATCACAATAGCATAATCGTATATCAAACGCGAAGAACTCAGGATTCTAGATCCCCAAATCGCGAAAATGAAACAGAGCGTCTTGGGATTTGAATCGCCGTCACCGTCGTTCGAGCGTGAGAGCGAATTGCTACCGCCCACGCGAGCAAAACGACATCACAACCTTTGCTCAACTCCTGCTGGCGAAACGCTGCTATCACCACGAGAGTGGATGGATCGGGTCAAACCCTTGCCGCTAGAAGTGACGATCAAATCTTCTTCTCCGAGAGGGAACGCCGCCGTCATCGGCGAAATCAATTCAAATTGAACAATCAGTGAAATAAATCGAATGCGAAACGTGTACGTGGAACCGAACAAACAAAGGCCTCCGACGGTCAACGCTAGCAGCAGCATCACCGCCGCTGCGTTCGCCTATCGAAAGTGATCGAACGTCATCGCCGAGACGAGAGAGCGCCAGCGCCGCCAAGCGGTGACGTGAGCCGTCGCCTCAAGCGGCGACGCCGCCGCCTCGTCCCTCTCACCTCCTGGTGGCGACATTCGTTCTGAATCAATAGGGTTCCAAACCCTAACTTTTGGTGATGGTGATACAGTGAAAGCCCAAAGAAGAAGACAAATAAATGTGTGGCCAAGTGATAAACAGTGGGGTCAATAAGAAATTATTTCACAAACAATTAATTAATCAACTTATGGTGCAGTCTCGTGATAATGAAACGCGCCCAAATAATTATTTAAATCAAACAGGCGTGCGTATCAATAAATGCACCACAATCAAATAATACTTTATGCAATTATTCAAGTGTGGCTTTTGTTTTTGATACCATTGTTGAAATTTAGAAAGACGTAAACACGTAATACATGCCAATGAAATAAATAAATAGTTCACCAACAACTAACACATAATTGCATAATTGAATACGTATAAAAATAAAAAGAAAACTTTACAAAGAAATCGCATACATATTTTTCTCTACTATGGTATCCACGTAATCCCTAATCACGGACTTGCACGGATTTACAATTGTTGAATCCCGAGATGAATTTGCTAGGAAAATTATAACTCTAGCTCTTATGGAGAGAATAATGAATTAATATTATTTGTGAATTCCCAAGATCTCATATATATGGTGGAGATTCATCTTAAATCTTAGGAAATAAAATTCCTAATCTTATAAAATAAATCTCTTAGATTTATTTCCCATACATAAAATGTCTACGGATTTAATTCTCATGTATATCAAATCTCTACGGATTTGATTCTATATATATTAAATCCTATAATAATATTACATATATTATTATTGGGAATCCTATTTAATTAAATTCAATTTAATTAAATATTAATAATAATTAATTCCAAATTAATATATTATTAATTAATTCTCCATAAATTAAATATTAATCCAATTTAACATTTAATCAACCAACTATAATCCGTAAAAGGGAACTACTTGTTGTGTGACCCAGACCCTCATATATCGAGCGATTATTCAAACTAACGGTCTTAAATGAATCCTAGACAATAAATCAGACATTCTCAATATTTGAGGTATGTTGCGAGAAACGTGCAACTACTTGTAACTAGAACATGGTCTATTACTATTTCCTCCTTTCATTCGTGAACACTCGATTATGTTTTGAACATGATGAAGTGTCTATTCAAATAACTTAAGCATATTATCTCTAATCAATAATTGATCATGTATGTCACACTTAGCCACAAAGTCTAAGTTGATGTGCATCAGCCAATGACTTTGATCCAATTATGATGAGAAGATGAATATTCTCTCTAAATCCACATTGAGAAATGAATCCTATTCTTGGCTCAACTACCACGCACCTGCACTACGTGATGAACCTAATCCAAGTTATATCTACCCATAGACGGGTGCAAGTGTCGGTCATGGTCAAAGTTCATCACTCCATACATGTCGTGCGTATTGACCTCAAGTCAAAGGAGTATCGCATCGCTCCCACTAACCGAGACATCCGTAGACACATATTGTGGACTTACATCAAACGGTTTCTCGGATGGGTATACCAATACCTTCTAAGGTATTTGTGCATCCATCATGAGATACCTAGTATCTCGTAGTAAGTGAGATCTTACTACACTCTCTAAGAGTATGATGCAGATCGCACACCAATCTCCATTGCATCATCAATATCCCATTCTTGATGATCTTTGATTGAGGCCATTTGAGAATCATGTTTAAGTCATCTGAGTTCTCACAACCTCAATGACAACAATGACTCATGGGAACACTTGCATGAATAAATGTAAACAATCAAATATAATATTCAAACAAGTGTATTGCCATACATTAATATTAAATGAACTATAATATTAAATCAAACTAAATATCATCGAGTATAATGTCCTTATAATAGATTGTCTCTAGGACATTAACACTAACACATTCTAGAGTGCAATCTGGCAGATGTCCCTTTAACTGGCCACATGTTAGTCATGGGAGAGGGGAAAACAATAGAGTAGAGGCGAGACTCGATCGCTTCATGGGAAACCCGGCCTGGCATGCTCGTTTTGGGTTTGCTACGTTGACAAACCTCGTGGCTCCGATATCGGACCATTATCCAATCTTGCTAGACACGTCTCCGATTGTGTCTGTGCGTCGTGTTAGAGCTTTCAGGTTCGAAAATAAGTGGTTGGAAGAGTCCGACATTGGGCATGTGGTCGCCAACAACTGGGAGGGCTTCAAAGATTATGGTTTTCTCCATCGGTTGAAGGCTACCGGGGAAGTTTTAGCCGACTGGGGAAGACATATTGCATTGGCCTGGGTACGTAGAAGGGATGCAGGGGTGTTCCAATCTGTTTTCCTTGGACATATTAATGGAGTTAAAAGCAAGCCTTGCAAAGTTACGTGTTAGAGAGGAGCGGTACTGGAAGTTGTTGGGGTTATACATGAAAATATGCTTTTACTTTGTATAACTTATGTATTAAACATTTATTTACTGAAATAAATTATATATCACTGTTGCTTTAAATATGATTGAATGTTATATATATTTATTGCAAACCGTTCATATAATAGCACGCGTTACATTGTAGTTAACGTGGTGATACCAGATCACGGAAAATCATGTTAACAGTGCCTTGTAAACGAGTGCGTGTTTCACAACTTAGATAGATCCGAACAATCTATTTGTAGAAGTTGATGTGTAAGGCTCAGATTGACTTGTCTTGACCAAGAGATTACACTAGTGCATTCGATGCAATGAAGCGGACCTGCAGAGAGGATAAACTCATTCGCACTGACTTAAGGGATGAAGAGTTAGACCTTAGTGGTTGTTGATTTCTTAATCTCCGTCACTTAATAAGGACCGTGTGTGATTAGTAATTATTGCTTTGACTTATAAATGGGAAGAGAATCATTGCGACTTCGATACCCTATATCTTGGACAATAATATTAATTGCATGACAGTTGCTAAATTAATACAGAGAATCGTGTGATTGCAATGTCTTGCGTGATTGGTCCCCTTGGTGGGCTCGGAACCTTTATCATACCAAATCTTGCAAGTGAAATTAATTTTTCCTATTATGGATAATAAAAGTTGGTATCCTTACTCCAAGGATAAAAATATTAATTAATATAAAGCTTTTCAGTGACTTAATTAATTAATTGACTAAATAATCTTAAACACGGGAAATAATAATCGGGAGTCATATTACCGTAATATGGGTTAAGTTGGATAGTCAATATTAATTATATAGTCTTAAACACGGGAAATAATAATCGGGAGCCATATTACCGTAACTATATCGAGTTTGAATCACAAATTGTCCCATAACTTTGGTCTTAAATAAATTTAGTCTCATAAGTTTTCTTGTCGTTGATTTAGTCCCAATAATTTTGACAATGTCAAATTTTAGTCCCAAATCAACCGGAACAACTTCGTTTTACTGTTTTTATTTGGGGCTTTCCGGCGGATGCTGTGACTAGACTGCCACATGTATTTTTTTTAACAACGGAAATTTCAAGCATATATAATTAAAATTTTAAACTTAAAATTAAATAGAATTGACGACAATAATTAGTCGAACACACTTAAAAATACACGTGACAATACACGTGGCAGTCAAATCACAATATCCGTCGAAAAGCCCCAAATAAAACTGGCAAAACGACGTTGTTTTGGCCGATTTGGGACTAAAATTGGACAATGTCAAAGTTATTGGGACTAAATCGGTGACAAAAAAATTTATGGAACTAAATCTATTTGAGACCAAAGTTATGAGACAATTTTTATTCAAACTCAACTATACCATACATGCAACATTATGGGTAAATTTTATTTGATGTAAAATTTTGCCGAAAGAATCACTTCAAATATTTAAAATACGATCAAGATCTATATACTTTGTTGATTCAAATTCGAGATATCCAGATGATTGATCTCAAAATTTCATTCAAAATTAGTGTACAACTAAAAGACCATCTGTCGTCTAAATAAGTCAAACAAACAAGAATTATTTTACCTACCACTTGGAAACTTATGGGGTGTTTGAAAAAGTTGAGGAAATTCTTACTTTGAAATACTGCTATTTGAAATTTTAATGAAAATTAAAATTTATATTTGCTTTAAATAGTGCCAGACGGAATTTTGTTGAAATATAACATCAATGCTGAGCAAAAAGTTGTATACTTGGGTATATGAGGGTAATGTCTTATTTATTTAGAACAAAAAATCAGCTCGAATCAATTCTAAACCTAATACAACTGTTTGAAATTGAAAACCTTGGTTGAAGAATTTAAGTTGTGCCACATTTTTGGTGGTTGCAGACATACCCAAAGATACAAGCAGAATGTTACAAAGAAATCGCCCAATAAGATCCTCAAGAAAACTGTGTTTTTTTTTTTATTATCAGATTTTTTTTTATTCCAAACGAAGGGTATGAGACATACCCAAAGATACAAGCAGAATGTTACAAAGAAGAGTATGTCTAGTGCGAAAATTTTCATATATGAAAATCTATAAAATTGTCATAAATCAACCATCTACACCCTAAACACTAAATAATGAACCCTAAATTATGACCTATTCGGGCCGGGTGAACCATGAATCACTTGGGCCGAGTGAACCATGAACCACTCAATTTTGTCTTACCTTCACCAATTATAAAATTTGGATGTAAATTAAAAAAATTTCATGTATGAAAAATTTCATATTAGACTGTCTACAAAGAAATCGCCCAATAAAATCCTCAAGAAATTACACCTAGTTTAATAGCACAGATTACAAAAGAATTAATCTTATGTCTAAGCACCAATCTGAAAAATTAACATCCTGCCTCCATTTCCTTCTAATCTCAAAAAAAATGTGTTTTAATTCACAAAACACCTCTATATTTTAATAAATGCAACTTGTTTATGTTGACACAAATTGCATGTTTCAGTAAAATAAGTTACATATTTAAAAAATACAGACCTACTTGTTATTTTAATGTATAGATGAATATTAAATATTATGTAACTTATGTCTATGTAATTATATGTTTTAATTTAAATAATTTTATGTTAAAATTGAAAAAATCTGCATTTCTCTGAATCCGTTTAAATATAATCACAATTCCGTGAAATATGAGTCACGAGTCAAAATAAGAAACACATAAACACAACGGGAAAAATTCGCTAATTTTGTATGGGTCGAGCATGTCAAACTTATTTTTCTATATTTAAAATTTGCATAGAGACAAAACTATAATTCGCTCCAAGATCTGTGTTACTATAAGTGCAAACATGTGTTACTGTAAGGACAAATAGCACATAGTTTTTTTTTTCAATACTCATATTTATCTGTAAGATAATAAAAATTGTGTTACTGTAAGAACAAAACGATACTCCCTCTATTATCATCTGCTTTCCCTTTGTTTTTTATTTGTTTCTCATTCTGACATGTGATCAACTGTCTTAAGTAAATGACAAAACCACCAGATTACACAATTGAATTAGTAATAATATCTTTTTTTTTCATTATCACGTGATAACAATTGTCCTTATAGTAATACATACTTGTCTTTATAGTAACACAGACTATGAGACTCTTCGATCAGATCGAGGAGGTGAATGCCTTAGCCATGAATTCATTGATTACTTGAAGTTACATGAAATCCAGTCACAATGGACTCCTTCCGGAACATCTCAGATGAATGGTGTGTCCGAGAGAAGAAACCGAACCCTGTTAGACATGGTAAAGTCCATGATGAACTTTTCCTCTCTTCCGACATTCTCATGGGGATACGCGTTACAAACCTCAATTTACATTCTGAATAGGATTCCATCTAAATCGGTTGAGCACATACCTTATGAACTATGGTGTGGCAATAAGCCAACTTTTACACATATCAAAACATGGGGTTGCCCCGCGATTGTGAAAAGGATGCTTATCGACAAGTTGGAATCCAAAGGTGAAAAATGTTACTTTGTGGGATATCCTAAGGAAACTAAAGGATATTACTTCTATCTACCTGAGAAATAATTAGTGATTGTTTCTAGGCAGACCAAGTTCCTCGAAGAAAACTATGTCTTTAAGGAACAAGGTCGTAAGCTGATAGAATTTGAAGAAATTCAAGAACCACAAATTAATAAAGAGACTGATATCTAGTCAAAGCAACATGACAAAGAATCAATGGGAGCATTCAACAACTTTCAAGGTGGGAGTCTTTCACTAGGTGATCATCTTTCAGCCAGTGGGAGCGTAATTGGAGTATGCTTGCCAGTGCAAGAACCTCCAAGTGGGCTGAATGAGAACATCATAGTTCAAACTCCCACCCAAGAGGCATCTGAAGGTGTAGCTCTTGAGGACTCTCCGGACATTGATGAAATCGATGCACCACAAAATTTTCATGATCAGAATGTACAGCCTGCACAACCACAACTCCGTAAGTCAATTAGGAATCGTAATCCGCCCATTAGATACGGTTACCTCTAGGAGGAACTCGCTAATATGGACATACCGGATAAGGACGATCCTAATACTTATTCTGAAGCAATATCAGATATTGATTCAGAGAAGTGGCATGAAGCCATGAAATCCGAGATGAACTCGATGTACACCAATCAAGTCTGGGACTTGGTTGAGTTGTCTATAGGGTTTAGACCCATATGTTGCGATTGAGTCTTCAAGAGCAAGACCTGTTGGGATTATACTGGAAAGTATGCTTTTACTTTGTATAATCAGACTGAATTTCAGACTTATTTACTGAAATAAATTGTTTATCACTGATGCTGTAAATATCATCGAATGTTACATATATTTACTGGATAACTGTTCAATAAATAGTACGTGTTACATTGTAGTTAATTTAGTGATACCAGATCACAGAAGATTAAATTAACAGTCCCTTGTAACCAAAAGTACACCATTCACGACCTAGATGGAAATGAACAATCCATCGTGAAAGGTTGAAGTGTAACGCTCAGATTGGCTTGTCTTGACCAAGAGATTACACTAGTGCATGTCTAGTGCACTGAAGAGGACCTACATGAGGACAAATTCTTCAGAACTGAACAAGGAAGAATTAGACCTCAATGGTTCATTATTTCTTAATCTTTGTCCCTTAAATAGGATCGCGTGTGGTTAGTAATAATTGCTTTGACTTATTACGGGTAGAGAATCAACGAGATTCAATACTTTATATCTTGGGCAATATTATTGGTCACATGTGATTGCTAAGATTTAATACGGAGGTTCATAAGTTTTATCATACCAAATCTTGCAAGTGGAACTAGTTTCCGGTATGAATAATAATATTGAACCGTTCCTTTACCAAGGATAAAAGATATTAATTAATGGAAAGCTATTTCAGTGGCTTGAATTAATTAATGAGCTAGATAATCTTAAACACGGGAAATAATAACTGGGAGCCATATTGACTATAATATGGGTTAAGATGGATAGTGCAATATTAATTATGTAGTGGGATTAATTAATATTTATGGGCTTGAATAATATTGTAGCTCAATATTGATAATTCAAGATCCATTGGAATGTCCAATCTTAATTCTCCTAAAGACCCCTCAAGTAGCCCAACATAAAGTCCAATAACTGAAAAAGGTGTTTAAAAATAAAATAAATATTTGTTGCTATTTTTTCCTCATTTTTTAGAAAATCATAAATAAAAGAGGGAGAAAGATTTTCTTTGAATTTTGTTATGGAATGAAGATATGTATTCTTGGAATACAAGATTATCTCATTAAATTCAAGAAATCTCTCACTTGGTTATTTATGGTGAGATTTTTGAAAGTTTTGAAAGAATAAGGGAAAGAAAGATTTTCTTGATTTTCTTGAAAAAATATTATGGAAGATATGTATTTCTTGGAATACAAGAATATCTCATAAATTCAAGAAGATCCAAATCTTGGAATCTTGATCCTTATTTTTTCGAAAATTCCCATAACAAGAGGAGTTGGGATTTTTATGGAATATTTTAATTATGGAGAAAAGAATATAGGAGATATATTGAAGTTTTCTTGGAGATCAAGAAAAAGATTTTCTTTCCCCTATTCCATGCCAAAAAATCATCCAACACCCCTCTATAAATAGGGGATGAATGTTTCATTCCCAAGTACAATTCCATGTGCTGGAAAAATTAGTAAATCCACAAAGGTGGTGCAACAAAATTTTATTTTCCCTTTTGTTAATTGTTCGATAGCTTCCTTCCACCGGATTGACGAGCAAGGACTAGAGAATACTTGGGAAGGCTTTTTGGTGTCTTCTTATCGACTAGACCATTGCCACTCCAAGAGGTTAGTTCACGTAAACCCGTAGCAATTCAGCATGCGTAGGATTTATGTGAACTGTTTATATGCATGATTTGTTGTTGAATTATTATTTGAATTAATATAGGATTAATTCATGCTAGTAATAATTATTAGAATTAAATTTGTATTTAAATATTCATCCCGAATAGATCCAGGCAAATTATTCCCCAACAATTGGTATCAGAGCCTCAGTTTCAGGCTCTGATCTTTAAATTTTAATTTAATTCGTTTTCATTAAATTTGAAATTGGATAGTAGAATTGCTAGATCTTTTTTGCAGGTATCCAATTGTCATGGAATTTAATGTGTTTATTTATGCATGCATATAAATTTTTTTTTTAATTCGATTCGTTCGAATTCGTTTTGCCTCATGAGAAAATCCACGAGTAGATTAGAAATTGTTTGATTTGATCAATGTAATAGACTAGTCTAGATCTAGGTTTATTTATTTTTGTAAAATAAATTGTAACCGGATCGGAAACGGAGGCGGAGATGAAGAATTAAAAAGCGGGATCCGCAGGCGTGGGGCGCGTTCGCGAAATGTGCTAAAGGAGGCACGCCTTGATGACGCGGACATCGGGCGGCATGGGGCAGGGGGCGAGGCCGCTGGCGAAAGCACGCGGATCGAGGTCGGCACTGAGCGATCACATATCGCGAAGGTGCGCGCGAGGGGTGGACACGGGCGAGGCGCAAGATCGGCGCGGATCGGCATGGGCGCGGGCGCGCGAAGGCTTGACGGGCGTCTGAAGGCGTCAGACGGGATTGGGATCGATGCGCCGCCGACAATCGCCGGCTTGCCGCCGAAGCGGGGCATGATCTGTCGGGCGGGCGACGCGGCGTCGGGCGCCGGGGCTACAAGATGGATGCCACTCGACACTAACCGGGGAGTGTTGGGGTAGCACTCCGACCATGAAAGTGGTCGATGACGTGGCTTGACAAGGCAGTTTTTTTAAGACGGTCAAGTGGGAGCTTTTCGAGACGAACAATGAAGGCAATGAAGAAGATTTCTCAAGATCAAGAAATGACAAAAATTAACCATGACAATTGGATATATCTGCCCAATATGTTTAATTTTTTGTTTTGATGTTATGCATTATTTTATGCTTATTTAAATTGAGTTTAAATTTGCGATGCATGAGAAAATGTTTTGAAAAATGTCACTTTCGAAAATTACTAAGTATGCTTAAACAATTAATTGACAATTTTATGAATAATAAAATTGAATTAATTTTGACCTCCATGATTTATTTATTTGTGAATTCTTTTTGGAGAAATTCCCCGGGATGACGGTCAAAAGATAGCTTTCGCATGAATAAATTCCAAATGGATGATTGTGGATTATTACTAGTGGCGGACGATGACCCCCCCACGAGGCTGCGTTCAAAGCGAAATAATAATTCTGTATTTAATCATGGTTATTACTTAGGTATAAGATTGATATGCATATACTTCCCCAAGTTCCCTGTCAATTTTATATTGGTCAAGTGGAAGCCAACTATTAATCTAGTTATTAAAGGTTTGTAATCGTTCTTGTTTGTAACTCGCTTTGAATGTGTTTAAATAATGACCCACCCCACGTGGCTTATTTAAACATTTTTGAGATGTTGGTGATGCATGTTCATATTTTTTTGAGATTTTAATATGAAACATGTGATCGAACCTTGTGATATATTTGTGCTTATGCATATTATTATTTATTTCGACCAAATTATGTCGTAACCTTTTAATCCACTACTATTATACTTAAAGTCAATAGAATAAGTATGGAAACTATATTGATTGGAAACAAAAAATTATAATTGTCCTAACTGCACAAAAGCACAAGTGGATTCTTGACACACTAAAATCAGATGAGCCAACTGACAAGTCAAAAATGCGGGACTCGTCAGATCACCTTGCGAGAGATGACGTCGCTGAAAATGGTGGAGGGCAAACTCTTAAGGGATTATGTCCTCAAAATTGATGGCCCATCTGAACAAACTTGAGGTTTCGAGTCTGATTATAATCTGGAGACTCGGATGAATTTTCACTCTACCGCCCAAAAAGTTTTTGAGCATTTTTGGCCTCATTGAATGATTTGTTGCAAGCTTTGGTCTCGATAGAGATGTTGATGGGGACACCAAACTCAAGCTTTGACGACAAGTGATCCGTCTTTATTTTCTAGGCCAAGGGATGGCAAGAAGAAGAAGAGAACCAAAAGCCATAAGCAATAAAACTCAACTGTTGCCAAGGGCAATGGTAAGATGAGGAATGCTTGTGGTGTCAAGGAAAATCCAATGAGGAAGTGCTTCAACAACGGTAAGGACAATGGAGGTTTGCCTGCTCCAACCCCAAAAGGGCCGGAAAGAAAGGTAATTCTCACACACTAGTTGTTGAAATTTGTTTAGCGGCGTATACTTCTCATTCGTGGGTAGTTGATACGGGATCCACTGATCATGTTTGTTTCACGGGTTCAAGTTGACCCGACAACTTAGTGGGAGTGAGATCCTCATCACACTGGGCGATGCTACGAGAGTGGCAGCTGAAGCAGTGGGAGAAGTGCACCTATCTTTTAAAAAACAGATTTTTAATTTTAAGAGACGTTCTTTATGTTCCCAGTTTTAGAAAGAATTCACTTTCAGTTTCTAAATTCTGTTAATGGATACTTAGTTTCTTTTAATAAGAATGACATCATTTCTTGAAATGATGAGTGTATCTGTTATGGGACATTGATAGACAATCTCTATACAATTAACTGTACACACCACTCACGAAATGCATCCTATAACACATCAATTGTTTCCGATAAAAGAAAACGTTCATCAGACGTGAACGAAACACTTCTATGACATCTAAGATTGGGACATATTAATCCAAAGAGGATCCAAAGGTTGGTAGAAGACGGTTCACTGGAGTCTCTCCAAGTTGAACCAATTCCAACCTGCGAATCATGTTTGGAGGGTAAAATGACCAAGAGGGCATTCGGAGCCGAGGGGAATAGAGCCAAAGAAGTGTTAGAAATCGTTCACACAGACGTATGTGGTCCATTGTCAACCATGGAAAGAGGAGGTTATGAGTATTTCGTCACTTTTATTGATGACTACTCGAGGTACGGTTATATTTTCCTTATGAAGCATAAATTTGAGACCTTTGAGAAATTCAAAGAATTTAAGGCTCAAGCAGAGAATCATAGAGAAAACGTATCAAGCCTCTACGATCCGATCGTGGAGGCGAGTACCTCAGCGATGAGTTTTTGAACTACTTGTCAGATGAAGGGATTGTATCCCAGCTAACTGCACCAGGAACCCCTCAACAAAATGGGGTTGCAGAGCGAAGAAACAGAACTCTTTTGGAAATGGTTAGATCAATGATGAGTTATGCGGATCTTCCCAAGTCGTTCTGGGGTCATGCCTTGGAAACAACGACTTACATTCTGAACTTGGTGCCATCCAAATCGGTTCCCAAAACTCCCAAAGAATTGTGGACCGGACGCAAGCCCAGTTTGAGACACATGAGAATTTTGGGGTGTTCGGCCTACGTGTTGGACAAGGAAGCCGAAAAATTGGATCCTCGATCAGAATTAAGGTTGTTTATAGGATACACCGAGGGAATAAAAGGGTGTATGTTCTATGGTCCCGAAGATCAAAAGGTGGTAATAAGCACCCACTTTAGATTTTTGGAAGAAGGCTATATGAACGAAAGAAGACCCAGAAGTGAGATTACCTTAAATGAGCTAAGGGGGCTAACCTCTTTGCCAACTGTACAAGATGACATACCAAACGACACACTTTCACAACCGGAACCTCATCGTAGTGGGAGGGTTGCAAGACAGCCCGAGATATTCATGGGGATAGGAGAGTCCTCGGACTTGATTCCCGGTCAAGACAAATCAGACCCATGGACATATGATGAGGCAATCCAAGACAAGGATGCAGTTTCTTGGCAAAAGGCAATGAAAGCCGAAATGAGTTCTATGGATCATAACAGAGTGTGGGAGCTAGTCGAACCACTTAATGGGGTCAAACCCATTGGTTGCAAGTGGGTATACAAGAGAAAAGGGAACCGGACGGGAAGGTGGAAACCTTCAAGGCAAGGCTTGTGGCGAAAGGTTATACTTAGAAAGAAGGGATCGAATATGAGGAAACCTTTTCACCTGTAGCGATGCTCAAGTCCATCCGGATTCTCTTGTCAATTGCTGCGCATCTCGATTTTGAAATCTGACAAATGGATGTCAAGACAGCTTTCCTTAACAGAAGTCCTGATGAAGAAATCTATATGCAACAACCCCAAGGCTTCACTGAAAAGGGCCAAGAACACCTAGTTTGTAAGCTGATGAAGTCCATTTACGGACTCAAACAAGCATCCAGAGCTTGGAACCAATGTTTTGATCATGTAATAAAGTCTTATGGGTTTGATCAAAATGAGTTCGAAAGTTGTGTGTACAAAAAGCATGTCGGAACTGCATTGGTATTCTTAGTACTATACGTAGACGACATTCTGCTCATCGGGAACGATGTAAAGATGTTATCAGCCATAAGGGCATGGCTTTCAAAACAATTTGATATGAAGGACTTAGGGGAAACTGGGCACATCCTTGGGATCAAGATCACTCGAGATCGCAAGAAAAGGATGATAGGCTTATCGCAAGCTTCATACATAGACACTGTCTTGAAACGATTCAGCATGCAGGATTCCAAGAAAGGCTTCGTACCTTTCAGACATGGAATCCATCTATCCCAAGGAAATGTGCCCTAAGACACAAAGGGAGATAGATGACATGAAAGGCATTCCTTGTGCTTCAGCTGTCGGAAGCCTTATGTATGCAATGCTGTGCACGAGACCAAATATCTGTTTTGCCGTTGGCATGGTGGCAAGATATCAAAGTAACCCGGGGAAAGAACATTGGACGACAGTTAAAAACATTCTGAAGTATCTGAAAAGAACTCGAGATAGAATGTTGGTTTATCAGTCAAATAGTCTAATCCCCATAGGCTACACGGACTCAAATTTCTAATCAGACTTAGATTCCAGAAACTATCTGCCTCAGTTAGTGTGCTTTCATTTGGGAAGTGTAGCCATGAAATGGACGAGTATGAAGCAGAAATGCATCACTGACTCAACCATGGAAGCTGGGTAAGTAGCTGCTTGTGAAGCATTGAAGGAACCAGTTTGGCTCTAGACCTTCTTAGTGGACTTGGATGAAGTTCCGAATTTGTCTAACAATATTTGCTAGGGGCAGTTGCAAATTCAAGGGAACCAAGAGTCCACGAGTCAAACAAGCACACTGAAGGAAAGGAATCTTAGACGAGAAATCGTTAAGAGAGGAGATGAAGAGGTGGCTAAAGATCGCATTGGAAGATAACCTAGTGTATACTTTCACAAAGTGTCTGCCTCTGGAAACATTCAAAGAGACAAGTGGGAGGAATGGTTGTCAAGTGCGTAGCCAATCTGCTTTGAGTATAAGTGAGAGACATTATTAGGTTCATGTAGGTGACATTATATGTCACGTATCTACACGAGACATGTTGTAGTATACTTAAAAGCAGACTTTGAGTATAAGTGGGAGATTGTTGGGATTATACTGGAAAGTATGCTTTTACTTTGTATAATCAGACTGAATTTCGGACTTATTTACTGAAATAAATTGTTTATCACTGATGCTGTAAATATCATTGAATGTTACATATATTTACTGCATAACTGTTCAATAAATAGTACATGTTACATTGTAGTTAATTTAGTGATACCAGATCACAGAAGATTAAATTAACAGTCCCTTGTAACCAAAAGTACACCATTCACGACCTAGATGAAAATGAACAATCCATCGTGAAAGGTTGAAGTGTAACACTCAGATTGGCTTGTCTTGACCAAGAGATTACACTAGTGCATGTCTAGTGCACTGAAGAGGACCTACAGGAGGACAAATTCTTCAGAACTGAACAAGGAAGAATTAGACCTCAATGGTTCATTATTTCTTAATCTTTGTCCCTTAAATAGGATCGCGTGTGGTTAGTAATAATTGCTTTGACTTATTACGGGTAGAGAATCAACGAGATTCAATACTTTATATCTTGGGCAATATTATTGGTCACATGTGATTGCTAAGATTTAATACGGAGAATCGTGTGCAAGTACGCTTGTTCAATTTACCCCCTTGGGAGGTTCATAAGTGTTATCATACCAAATCTTGCAAGTGGAACTAGTTTCCGGTATGAATAATAATGTTGAACCGTTCCTTTACCAAGGATAAAAAATATTAATTAATGGAAAGCTATTTCAGTGGCTTGAATTAATTAATGGGCTAGATAATCTTAAACACGGGAAATAATAATCGGGAGCCATATTGACTATAATATGGGTTAAGATGGATAGTGCAATATTAATTATGCAGTGGGATTAATTAATATTTATGGGCTTGAATAATATTGTGGCTCAATATTGATAATTCAAGATCCATTGGAAGGTCCAATCTTAATTCTCCTAAAGGCCCCTCAAGTAGCCCAACACAAAGTCCAATAACTGAAAAATGTGTTTAAAAATAAAATAAATATTTGTTGCTATTTTTTTCTCATTTTTTCGAAAATCATAAATAAAAGAGGGAGAAAGATTTTCTTTGAATTTTTTTATGGAATGAAGATATGTATTCTTGGAATACAAGATTATCTCATTAAATTCAAGAAATCTCCCACTTGGTTATTTATAGTGAGATTTTCGAAAGTTTTGAAAGAATAAGGGAAAGAAAGATTTTCTTGAAAAGATATTATGGAAGATATGTATTTCTTGGAATACAAGAATATCTCATAAATTCAAGAAGATCCAAATCTTGGAATCATGATCCTTATATTTTCGAAAATTCCCATAACAAGAGGAGTTGAGATTTTTATGGAATATTTTAATTATGGAGAAAAGAAATATAGGAGATATATTCAAGTTTTCTTGGAGATCAAGAAAAATATTTTCTTTCATCTATTCCATGCCAAAAAATCGTCCAACACCCTCTATAAATAGGGGATGAATGTTTCATTCCCAAGTACAATTTCATGTGCTGGAAAAATTAGTAAATCCACAAAGGTGGTGCCACAAATTTTTATTTTCCCTTTTGTTAATTGTTCGCGAGCTTCCTTCCACCGGATTGACGAGCAAGTACTAGGGAATACTTGGGAAGGATTTTTGGTGTGTTCTTATCGACGAGACCATTGCCACTCCAAGAGGTTAGTTCACGTAAACCCATAGCAATTCTGCATGCGTAGGATTTATGTGAACTGTTTATATGCATGATTTGTTGTTGAATTATTATTTGAATTAATATAGGATTAATTCATGCTAGTAATAATTGTTAGAATTAAATTTGTATTTAAATATTCATCTCGAATAGATCCAGGCAAATTATTCCCCAACAAGACCAATGCAAATGACAAAGTACAAACCTACAAAGCTAGGTTGGTAGTGAATGGTTATAGTCAATGCGAAGGCATTGACTATGACGAGACCTTCTCACCAGTTGCAAAGATCAAGTCCATTCGAATTTTACTTGCGATAGCAGCACACTATGATTATGAGATTTGACAGATGGATGTCAAAACAACTTTCCTCAATGGAAACATTGATAAGGAAGTGTTTATGATTCAACCGGAAGGTTTTACATCTAAGTCAAATTCTAATCTAGTATGCAAACTAAATATATTCATTTATGGATTGAACCAAGCTTCTAGGAGTTGGAATATCCGATTTGATGAAGCTATGAAGTCCTTTTGACTTCATCAGAAATTCGGAAGATCCTTGCGTTTATTATAAACGCAGCAGGAAGAATATTATTTTCATAATTGTGTATGTCGATGACATATTGATTTTTGGAAACAATATCCCGTTAATGCAGTCCGTTAAAGATTGAATGTTAAAGACCTTCATGATGAAGGGTCTTGGTGAAGCTTGCTACATCCTAGGGATCATGATCTACAGGGATAGATCCAAGAGGATGTTGGGGCTATCACAGTCCACCTATGTAGACAAGGTGTTGAAGCGTTTTGCGATGGAGAACTCTAAGAGAGGGTCTCTACCGATAAATCATGGGATAAAGCTATCAAAAAAGGATTGTCCTTCTGTTGAAGCTGATATCAAACACATGAAAGATGTCCTATATGCATATGCAATTGGGTCAATCACGTACACCATGACTTGCACTAGGCCAAACGTGGCCTACGCTATCAACATCACTGATAGATACCAACAGAATCCGGGTGAGTCTCACTGGATTGCTGTCAAGACCATTCTGAAGTATCTTAGACGAACTAAAGAATGTTTCCTTGTCTATGGTGGACAGTCAGAACTAGTAGTGACTGGTTATGCTGACACAAGTTTTCAATCCGACTGTGATGATTACAAATCACAGTCAGGTTACGTTTCACTCTCAATGATGAGGCCGTCAGTTGGAATAGTTCCAAGCATGTCGACCGCAGATTCAACAGCCGAAGTTGAGTACATTGCTGTATCAGAAGCCTCAAAGAGGCTATCTGGATTTTATAGTTCTTAAGAGAACTAGGGGTAGTTTCGAGTGCCAGTTGTCTAATAAAGTTGTATTAAGACAACGTTGGTGCGAATGTGCAAGCAAAGGAACCGAGATAAGCAAACAGAAACAAACATGTACCTAGACTTATCATTTGATCCGAGAGATCATAAGGATGGGAGAAATGGAATTAAAATGTATTCCCACATTTTTTGGAAGATCATTTCACTATAACACTGAGTGTTCATGTACACACTAGACATTTGATGGTCTAGGGGTTAGACATATAGGTGATTGACTCTAGTCAAAGTGGGAGATTGTTAGTGTTAGTGTCCTAGAGACAATCTATTGTAAGGACATTATACTCGATGATATTCAATTTGATTTAATATTATAATTCATTTAATATTAATGTATGGCAATACTTGTTTGAATATTATGTTTGATTGTTTTCATTTATTCATGCAAGTGTTCCCATGAGTCATTGTTGTCATTGAGGTTGTGAGAGCTCAGATGACTTAAACATGATTCTCAAATGGCCCCGATCAAGGATCATCAAGAATGGGATATTGATGATGCAATGGAGATTGGTGTGCGATCTGCATCATCTCTTAGAGAGTGTAGTAAGATCTCACTTACTACGAGATACTAGGTATCTCATGATTGATGCACAAATACCTTAGAGGGTATTGGTATATGTTGGGGTTATACTGAAAAGTATGCTTTTACTTTGTATAACCAAACTGAATTTCTTATTTATTTGTTGAAATAAATTATTTATCACTGTTGCATTAAATATGATTGAATTTTATATATATTTACTGCATACACGTTCAATAAATAGTACGTGTTACATTGTAGTTAATTTGGTGATACCAGATCACAGAAGATCAAATTAATAGTTCCTTGTAACTAAGTACAAATTCACAACCCAGATGGAAATGAACAATCCATCGTGAAAGGTTGAAGTGTAAAGCTCAGATTGGCTTGTCTAGACCAAGAGATTACCCTAGTGCGTTATGATGCGCTGAATAGGACCTACAGGAGGATAAATTCTTCAGCACTGAATATGGAAGAATTAGACCTCAGTGGTTCGTTATTTCTTAATCTCTGTTCCTTAAATAGGATCGTGTGAAATTAATAACTATTGCTTTGACTTATGATGGGAAGAGAGTCAACGTGATTCAATACCTTATATCTTGGGCAATATTATTAGTTACACGACGATTGCTAAGATTTAATACGGAGAATCGTGTGCAAGCACGTCTTGCTTGATTTGTCCCCTTGGTGGGCTCAGAAGCTTTATCATACCAAATCTTGCAAGTGTAAATTTATTTCCGGTATGGATAATAATGTTGAGCTGTCTTTACTCCAAGGATAAATATATTAATTAATATAAAGCTTTTTCAGTGGCTTAATTAATTAGTGGACTAGATAATCTTAAACACGGGAAATAATGACCGGGAGCCATATTATTGCAGCATCGTAATATGGATTTAGATGGATAGTTCATTATTAATTTTATAGTGGAGTAAATTAATATTAATGGGCTTGGATAATATTTTGGTTTAATATTATAAATTCATAGCCCATTGGAGGTCCAATCTTAATTCTCCTAAGGGCCCCTCAAATAGACCAATTAAAGTCCAATTAATGAAAAGGAGAAGAAAATATTATTGCCTATTTTTCCATAATTATTTTCGAAAATAATGAGTAGGAGAGAGAAAAAGATTTTCTTGGAAAGATTTTATGGAATAAGTATTCTTGAGATACAAGTTTATCCCATAAATTCAAGAAAGGTAAAAGATCTTATTTCTTCCCTATTTTATTTGATATTTTCGAAAATAATGGACAAGAAGGGGGGAGAAGATTTTGTTGGGTGATATTTTGGGAAATAGAATATATTGGATATATTCAAGGTTGTATCTTGAGGGATAAGCAAGGATATTTCCCAATAGCCCAACAAGGCTAAATTTTCGTCCCCCCCTAGTCCTATAAATAGGGGATGAATTTTTCATCTCCAATGCAATTCCATGTGTTGGAAAAATTAGAAATCCACAAAGGTGGTGGCAAATATTTTTAGTTTTCTCCTTTATTAAAATCGTTCGTGAGAATCCTCCCACCGGATTACGCTCGTGGACTTGGGAAGTATTTGAGAAGACACTTTGGGTTGATCCATCGTCTCAACGGTTGTCTCTACAAGAGGTATGTAATTTCGTAACTCCTAGATTCCGCATGCTTAGGATTTACGTGAATTATGTGTACGCATGTTGTTGTTGCTTATTTGATTATTATGTTGAATTAATTTAGGATTGATTCATGTTAGTAATTAATTGAATAATTTAAATATGTTTTTAAATACACCTCAAATAGATCCGGGCACCCCGTATTTCCCAACAGTATACCCATCCGAGAAACCGTTTGATGTAAGTCCACAATATGTGTCTACGGGTGTCTCGGTTAGTGGGAGCAATGCGATACTCCTTTGACTTGAGGTCAATATACACGACATGTGTGGAGTGATGAACTTTGACCATGACCGACGCTTGCACCCGTCTATGGATAGATATGGCTTGGATTGGGTTCATCATGAAGTGCATGTGCGTGGTAGTTGAGCCAAGAATTTGATTCATTCCTCAATGTGGATTTAGAGAGAATACTCATCTTCTCATCATAATTGGATCAAAGTCATCGGCCGATGCACGTCAACTTAGACTTTGTGGCTAAGTGTGACATACATGATCAATCACTACTACACATTTTAGCTTGGACAACTCTACTTGGACAACCCTTTTAGAAAGAGCTCTCTAAAAACGACCTTGGAGAGCGATTTTTAATTAAAAAATAAATAAATTAAAAAGCGGTTCTAAACCGCTCTCCAAGAGAGAGCGGTCCAGAACCGCTCTGCAAGCTCATTTGCAATGCAGTTTATAATCGCTCTGCAAGAACAGTGCTTGGAATGCGGTTCAGAACAACTCTGCAAGAGAGAGCGGTTCCGAACCGCTCTGTAAGGAATGGAATTCAACCCTAATACCAGAGCCCCCATCACATTTTTTTCTACACACTGCATTCTCATCTCTCTCGTCCAAAATATTCTCCCTTCTCCATTTTTTCCGTCGCCACCACTGTGCATTGCCGCCACATACGCGTCGCCCTCCTCCTCCCATACCGCCGTGAGTCAACCTCCACCTCTCCTCCCCTACCGCCGTGCGTCACCCTCCACCTCCTCCTCCACTACCGCACCGTGCGTCACCCTCCACCTCCTCCTCCCCTACCGCGCCGTCGCCTCCTCCTCCTCCTCCTCCCCCCTCCTCGCCGCCGCCTCCTCCTCCTCCTCCTCCCCTACCGCCGCCGCCGCCTTCTTCATAGGTAATTTAATTATTTTATTTAATGTTTATATATATATGTATGTATATATATATATATATATATATATATATATATATATATATAGTCATGTTAGCTAGATTAATTAATTGGTTTCTTGTTTGTTTGAATATTAGATTGTTTAATTTAGTTTAATTGTTGTTATATGTTAGAATTAATTGTTGTTTGATTAGATTGTGGTTAATTGGTTGTCAATTTGTGTGTTGTTTCACTCAAAATTATTAGTTGTTTCATTTAAAGGTATTAGTTGTTTCATTTAAAAGTATTAGGTGTTTCATTAAAAGGTAATATTAGTTGTTTCATAAAAAAGTATTAGGTGTTTCATTCATAGGTATTAGTTATTTCATTCAAAGGTATTAGTTGTTTCATAATAAGGTATTAGGTGTTTATTCAAAGGTATTAGTTGTTTCATTAATAAAAAAGTATTAGGTGTTTCATTCAAAGTTATTAGTTATTTCATTAAAAGGTATTAGTTGTTTCATAATAAGATATTAGGTGTTCCATTGAAAGGTATTAGTTGTTTCTTTAAAAAGTATTAGACGTTTCATTCAAAGGTATTAGTTGTTTCATTCAAAAGTATTGTTGTTAGTGTGTGATTAATGTTGGTTTAATTATATTAATTGTTGTTAGTAGCTTGGATTAATTGTTGTTAGTACGTGGCTTGAATTAATTTTTGTGTGTTTATTTAATTAGAAGATTAATGATGGTACATTAGAATACATTAGAAAATTAAAATGAATGTAGATTAAGTATAGTTAAGTATGCTTTTAGGTTTAATACTTTAAGATACATTGTCTTGAGAAACAGTCTTCACATTGTCTTTCCTATAGACATTTGTAGCTAGTTCTATATGAATCGAAAGTGGGTTCGAGCAGATCGATTATCAGATGAGTATAGGAATGGGGTGGAAGAATTTTGTAATCATTCAATTAGACACTGCACCGACCCTCGGTACATTCCATGTCCGTGTTGGAAATATATGAATGGAAAAACCGTTAGTGGTCGAAAAAGTCTGTTTCACCACTTGATGATTCACAGTATTGATAAAACATATACCGTTTGGACATATCATGGTGAGAGAAGAGATGGATGTAGCTCAAGCAACCTAGAAACTGATTTTAGGTTTGAAGATACAGTGGATGCAGATATTTTCGATGATGTACCGACTGTTTATACATCGAGTGGGGATGGCGATGATCTGTGAGATCACCCTTATATGTCAGAGAAGTTAAGGGATTCTGCTGGATTACCACTGTGGCCCGGGTGTAAGAAGGCAACAAAACTGTCAGCTGTGTTGATATTGTTCAACTTAAAAGCAGCTCACCAGTTGTCCGATGAGTGCTTCACAAGTATGCTGGAAATAGTAAGTGGTCTACTGCCTGATGGAAATGTACTGCCTAAGAGAGCATATGATGCTAAACAAATGCTCAAGTCCATACACATCAGAAAATTCATGCTTGTCCGGGTGATTGTATCTTATTTCGGAAGGAGTATGCAGACCTCGATGAATGTCCCAAGTGTGGGCTTAAGTGATATAAGAAAAATAAATCTTCCGCGAAGGTGTTGTGGTACTTTCCAATAATACCAAGATTTAGGAGAATGTATAGTAGCGCTGTGGATGCTAGAAATTTAACTTAGCATCATGATGATAGGATCAAAGATGGAATGCTAAGACACCCTGCTGATTCACCCCAGTGGAAAACATTCGATGTCAGGCATCCAGAATTTAGCACCGAGCCATTACACTTGCGTCTTGCACTCTCAACTGATGGAATGAATCCGTTCGGTATCCAAAGTACCAACCACAGTACATGGCCAGTGATTCTGTTAGTTTATAACCTTTCACCCGAGTTGTGCATGAAGCGCACTTACATGATGTTGTCTATGTTGATATCAGGACCCAAACAACCTGGTAACGACATAGATGTATATCTGGCTCCTTTGATAGAGGACTTGAAGCTCCTGTAGGATGAGGGTGTCGATGTGTATGATGCTTGTAGAAAGGAGAATTTCAAGTTGAAGGCCATGCTGTTTGGAACTATCAATGACTTTCCCGCTTACGGGAATCTATCTGGATATAATGTGAAGGGGGCCGATGCATGTCCTTGTTGTACCAAGAAGACACATCACATTCGCTTGAGTCATTGTAGGAAGACCGTTTATATGGGACATAGGAGGTGGTTGGACCCAACACATAAGTACAGAACAATGGACGATGCATTCGATGGCACAATCGAGACAGGTGAAGCACCACGTTTATTGTCAGGTTCGAATGTATTGAATGAGATGAAGAATATCGACACACAGCACAGAAAGAGCTTTGCAAAGAGTGTCCCCACTAGCGGTTGGAAGAAGGAATCAATTTTCTTTCAATTGCCCTATTGGAAAGAGTTATATGTTAGACACTTCATTGATCTAATGCACGTTGAGAAGAACGTTTGTTCCAGCTTGCTCAATACTCTCCTAGCTGATAAGAAGTCCAAGGATGGTTACAATGCAAGAATGAATATGATTGATATGGGAATAAGAGCAGAATTAAAACCCGTGCCTAGAGAAAGGGGTCAACCGTTCTTACCTCCTGCTGTTCACACCTTGTCCAAGAATGAGAGAAAAGAGTTACTTCAGACGCTAAAGGATGTGAAAGTTCCCGAGGGTTATTTGTCCAACCTACAGAGACTTGTATCAAATGATGGCGTGAGACTGATGAATCTGAAATCGCATGACTATCATGTCATCATGGAGACTTTTTTGCCCATTGCAATACGTTCTATCTTGCCTGAAAATGTGCGCATAACCATAACAAAGTTATGTTGGTTCTTCAAGGCAATGAGTAGCAAGGTCATAGATCCTAGAAAATTGCTTGGTTTTCAAAGACAGATTGTGGGGACGCTCTGTGAGCTTGAGATGTATTTCCCTCCATCATTTTTTGATATAATGGTTCACCTAACCGTTCATTTGGTACACGAGATAAGGATGTGTGGTCTTGCTCGTATACGATGGATGTATGGTGTAGAGAGATATATGAAAGTGTTCAAAGGATATGTGATGAATATGTCAATGCCGGAGGGATGCATTGCGTAATTATTTATTTAGTAGAAGAAGCAATGATCTGAGTATTGCTCAATTCATTCGAATGTCGATGCAATTGGACTTCCAATTACTCGGTACACCAATAGGATGGATGGTGAAGGCATTACCGGTGGTCAATCTGTAAGTGTTAGTATGGAGGAACTAACACGGATGCACTTGTGCGTACTTCACAACACGGTCGACGTGCTTCCTTTTATTGACCTGCACATGCAAGCACTTGTTGAGACATTTCCCACCAGAGATAGATCATGGATTGAAGTTGAGCACAATCGCACGTTTGTTGACTGGTTCAATGATTATGTAGCAAATATGTTGTCACGGGATAAAGAATCAGTGAATGAAAGAGTTAAGTGGTTATCTAGAATGCCTGATAGACATGTGTATTCGTACAAGTGTTATCTTATTAACGGATACACATTTTATACCAGAGATCATGATGCCACAAGTACAATGCAGAATAGTGGGGTGTCCATTACTGCAACTTCAGGGAATCAATCGAATACTACTTACTTTGGACAGATTGCCAACATTTGGGAACTCGACTATGTTGTTCACCGACAACCAATCTTCGAGTGCAGTTGGGTGAGGATCCTTAACGGGGTCCAAGTTGAAAGATCTGGGTTCGTACACGTTGATTTGAAGAATGTGGGATACAGAGATGACCCTTACATAATGTGTTGGGATTATACTGGAAAGTATGCTTTTACTTTGTATAATCAGACTGAATTTCGGACTTATTTACTGAAATAAATTATTTATCACTGATGCTGTAAATATCATCGAATGTTACATATATTTACTGCATATCTGTTCAATAAATAGTACGTGTTATATTGTAGTTAATTTAGTGATACCAAATCACAGAAGATTAAATTAACAGTCCCTTGTAACCAAAAGTACACCATTCATGACCTAGATGGAAATGAACAATCCATCGTGAAAGGTTGAAGTGTAACACTCAGATTGTCTTGTCTTGACCAAGAGATTACACTAGCGCATGTCTAGTGCACTGAAGAGGACCTACAAGAGGACAAATTCTTCAGAACTGAACTAGGAAGAATTAGACCTCAATGGTTCGTTATTTCTTAATCTTCGTCCCTTAAATAGGATCGCGTGTGGTTAGTAATTATTGCTTTGACTTATTACGGGTAGAGAATCAACGAGATTCAATACTTTATATCTTGGACAATATTATTGGTCACATGTGATTGCTAAGATTTAATATGGAGAATCGTGTGCAAGTACGCTTGTTCGATTTGCCCCCTTGGGAGGTTCATAAGTTTTATCATACCAAATCTTGCAAGTGGAACAAGTTTTCGGTATGAATAATAATGTTGAACCGTTCCTTTACCAAGGATAAAAGATATTAATTAATGGAAAGCTATTTCAGTGGCTTGAATTAATTAATGGGCTAGATAATCTTAAACACGGGAAATAATAACCGGGAGCCATATTGACTATAATATGGGTTAAGATGGATAGTGCAATATTAATTATGTAGTGGGATTAATTAATATTTATGGGCTTGAGTAATATTGTGGCTCAATATTGATAATTCAAGATCCATTGGAAGATCCAATCTTAATTCTCCTAAATGCCCCTCAAGTAGCCCAACATAAAGTTCAATAGCTGAAAAATGTGTTTAAAAATAAAATAAATATTTGTTGCTATTTTTTCCTCATTTTTTCGAAAATCATAAATAAAAGAGGGAGAAAGATTTTCTTTGAATTTTGTTATGGAATGAAGATATGTATTCTTGGAATACAAGATTATCTCATTAAATTCAAGAAATCTCCCATTTGGTTATTTACTATGAAATTTCAAAAAATTTGAATAATTAAGGGAAAGAAAGATTTTCTTGATTTTCTTGAAAAGATATTATGGAAGATATGTATTCTTGCAATACAGGTATATCTCATAAATTCAAGAAGATCCAAATCTTGGAATCTTGATCCTTATTTTTCGAAATACACCATAACAATAGGAGTTGAGATTTTTATGGAATATTTTGATTATGGAGAAAAGAATATAGGAGATATATTCAAGATTTCTTGGAGATCAAGAAAAAGATTTTCTTCCCACTATTCCATGAAAAGAATTCGACCAACCCCTCATCTATAAATAAGGGATGAATGTTACATTCCCAGATGAACACGAAAATTGGTTTTTCGGAAAAATATCAACGTCGATAAAATATCAAATATTTTGAAACGTCGACAGATTGTGTATTTTTGAAAAAAGTCAATTGTGAGTGTACAATTCCATGTGCTGGAAAAATTAGTAAATCCACAAAGGTGGTGCAACAAATTTTTATTTTCCCTTTTGTTAATTGTTCGCGAGCTTCCTTCCACCGGATTGACGAGCAAGGACTAAGGAATACTTGGGAAGGCTTTTTGGTGTGTTCTTATTGACGAGACCATTGCCACTCCAAGAGGTTAGTTCACGTAAACCCATAGCAATTCTGCATGCGTAGGATTTATGTGAACTGTTTATATGCATGATTTGTTGTTGAATTATTATTTGAATTAATATAGGATTAATTCATGCTAGTAATAATTGTTAGAATTAAATTTGTATTTAAATATTCATCCCGAATAGATCCAGGCAATTAATTCCCCAACAATTGGTATCAGAGCCTCGGTTTCGGGCTCTGATCTTTAAATTGTAATTTAATTCGTTTTCATTAAATTTGAAATTGGATAGTAGAATTGCTAGATCTTTTTTGCAGGTATCCAATTGTCATAGAATTTAATGTGTTTATTTATACATGCATATAAATTGTGGTTTTTTAATTCGATTCGTTCGAATTCGTTTTGCCTCGTGAGAAAATCCACGAGTAGATTAGAATTGTTTGATTTGATCAATGTAATAGACTAGTCTAGATCTAGATTTATTTATTTTTTAAATAAATTGTAACCGGATCGGAAACGGAGGCGGAGACGAAGAATTAAAAGACGGGATTGTTGGGATTATACTGGAAAGTATGCTTTTACTTTGTATAATCGAAATTGAATTTTCAGACTTATTTACTGGAATAAATTGTTTATCACTGATGCTTTAAATTGTATCGAATGTTACGTATATTTACTGCATAACTGTTCAATAAGTCGTACATGTTACATTGTAGTTAATTTAGTGATACCAGATCACAGAAGATTAAATTAACAGTCCCTTGTAACTAAAAGTACGCTATTCACGACCTAGATGGAAATGAACAACCCATCGTGAAAGGTTGAAGTGTAAAGGCTCGATTGACTTGTCTTGACCAAGAGATTACACTAGTGCATGACTGATGCACTGAATAGGACCTACAGAAGGATAAATTCTTCAGAACTGAACAAGGAAGAATTAGACCTCAGTGGTTCGTTATTTCTTAACCTTTGTCGGATCACGTGGGATTGGTAACTATTGCTTTGACTTATCATGGGTAGCGAATAAGTGAGATTCAATACTTTTTATCTTGGGCAATATTATTAGTCACATGTGATTGCTAAGATTTAATACAAAGAATCGTGTGCAAGTACGCTTGTTTGATTTGCCCCCTTGGGAGGTTCATAAGCTTTATCATACCAAATCTTGCAAGTGGAATTAGTTTCCGGTATGGATAATAATGTTGAACCGTTCCTTGACCAAGGATAAAATATATTAATTAATGGGAAGCTATTTCAGTGGCTTGAATTAATTAATGGGCTAGATAATATTAAACACGGGAAATAATGACCGGGAGCCATATTGACTGTAATATGGATTAAGATGGATAGTGCAATATTAATTATGTAGTGGGATTAATTAATATTTATGGGCTTGAATTATATTGTGGCTCAATATTAGATATTCAAGGTCCATTAGAAGGTCCAATCTTAATTCTCCTAAAGGCCCCCTGAGTAGCCCAACATATAGTCCATTAACTGAAAAGGTGATTAAAATAAAATAAATATTGTTGCTTATTTTTCCAACTAAAATTTCGAAATTCATAGATATGATGGGAGAAAGATTTTCTTTGAATTTTGTTATGGAATGAAGATATGTATTCTTGGAATACAAGATTATCTCATTAAATTCAAGAAATCTCCCACTAGGTTATCTATGATGAGTTTTTCGAAAATTTGAAAATAATGGGCAAGAAAGATTTTCTTGAAAAGATATTATGGAAGATATGTATTTCTTGAAATACAAGAATATCTCATAAATTCAAGAAGATCCAAATCTTGGTTTCTTGAAACTCCATATTTTCGAAAATATCCATATTATAGAGTAGGTGGGATTTTTGTGGAATATTATAATTATGGGAAAAAGAATATAGGAGATATATTCAAGATTTCTTGGAGATCAAGAAAAGATTTTCCCACATTGTTTTCATCACAAAATTTCGACTACCCTAGTATCTATAAATAGGGGATGATTCTTTCATTCCCAAGTACAATTCCATGTGCTGAAAAAATTAGTAAATTTACAAAGGTGGTGCAACATAATTTGTTTTCCTTTTGTTAAATCGTTCACAAGAATCCTTCCACCGGATAGTCGAACGAGGGCTAAGGGAATACTTGGGAAGTCCTTACAGTTAGTCTATTCAGCCACACCGTTGCCATCCCAAGAGGTACGTTCACGTAAACTCGTAGATTTCCGCATGCGTAGGTTTTACGTGAATTATTATATGCATGATATGTTGTTGGATTATTATTTGAATTAATATAGGATTAATTCATGCTAGTAATAATTAAAGAATTAAATTTGTATTTAAATATTCACCCGAATAGATCTCAGGCAACTTATTCCCCAATAGGGATCGGAACAAAGGTAGGGCGGCGGTCACGCTAAACCCGCCAAGCTTTGTCGCCGAGCGGGCGTGATCTGTCGGGCGACGCGGCACTGGTGCTTGGCCACAAGACGACGGACGACCACTCGCCCCGGGGAGTGCTAGGCGGGCACTCCGACCCGCGAGCTGGTCGATGACAAGGCATGACAAGGCATTTTTTTTAAGACGGTCAAGTGGGAGCTTTTCGAGACGAACGATGAAGGCTATGAAGACGATTTCTCAAGATCAAGACATGACAAAAATTAACCATGACAATTGGATATATTTGCCCAATATGTTTAATTTTTTGTTTTGATGTTATGCATTATTTTATGCTTATTTAAATTGTGTTTAAATTTGCAATGCATGAGAAAATGTTTTGAAAAATCTCACTTTCGAAAATTACTAAGTATGCTTAAACAATTAATTGACAATTTTATGAATAATAAAATTGAATTAATTTTGACCTCCATGATTTATTTATTTGTGAATTCTTTTGGAGAAATTCCCCCCACGGGACGGTCAAAAGATAGCTTTCACATGAATAAATTCCAAATGGATGATTGTGGATTATTACTAGTGGCGACGATGACCCTCCCCACGAGGCTCGTTCAAAGCAAAATAATAATTCTGTATTTAATCATGGTTATTACTTAGGTATAAAATTGATATGCATATACTTCCCCGAAGTCCCTGTCAATTTTATATTGGTCAAGTGAGAGCCAACTATTAATCTAGTTATTAAAGGTTTGTAATTGTGCTTGTTTGTAACCTGCTTGAATGTGTTTAAATAATGACCCACCCCACGTGGCTTATTTAAACTGTTTTGAGATGTTGGCTGATGCATGTTCATATTTTTTTTGAGATTTTAATATGAAACATGTGATCGAACCTTGTGATATATTTGTGCTTATGTATATTATTATTTATTTTAGTTCAGCATGTCGTAACCTTTTAATCCACTGCTATTATACTTAAAGTCAATAGAATAAGTATGGAAACCATATTGATTGGAAACGAAAAATTATAATTGTCCTAACTGCACAAAAGCACAAGTGGATTCTTGACACACCAAAATCAGATGAGCCAACTGACGAGTCAAGAATGCGGGACTCGTCAGATCACCTTGCGAGAGATAATATCGCTGAAAATGGTGGAGGGCAAACCCGTAAGGGATTACGCCCTCAAAATTGATGACCCATCTGAACAAACTTGAGGTTCTGAGTGCAGATTACAATCTGGAGACTCAGATGAATTTGGTACTTCACTCTCTGCCCAAAAGTTTCTGAGCATTTTGGCCTCGCAAGCTGATTTGTTGCAAGCTTTGGTCTCGGCAGAGATGTTGATGGGGCACCAAACTCAAGCTTTGAACGGCAAGTGGTCCATCTTCATCTTCTAGGCCAAGGGTAGGCAAGAAGAAGAAGAGAGCCAAAAGCCATAAGCAATAAAACTCAACTATTGCCAAGGGCAATGGTAAGATGAGGAATGCTTGTGGTGTCAAGGAAAATCCAATGAGAAAGTGCTTCAACAGCGGTAAGGACAATGGAGGTTTGCCTGTTCCAACCCCAAAAGGGCCGGAAAGAAAGGTAATTCTCACACACTAGTTGTTGAAACTTGTTTAGCGGCGTATACTTCTCATTCGTGGGTAGTTGATACGGGATCCACTGATCTTGTTTGTTTCATGGGTTCAAGCTGACCCGACAACTTAGTGGGAGTGAGATCCTCATCACACTGGGCGATGCTACGAGAGTGGCAGCTGAAGCAGTGGGAGAAGTGCACCTGTCTTTTAAAAATATAGTTTTAATTTGAAGAGACGTTCTTTATGTTCCCAGTCTTAGAAAGAATTCACTTTCAGTTTCTAAATTCTGTTAATGGATACTTAGTTTCTTTTAATAAGAATGACTTCATTTCTTGAAATAATGAGTGTATCCGTTATGGGACATTGATAGACAATCTCTATACAATTAACTGTGCACACCACTCACGAAATGCGTCCTATAACACATCAATTGTTTTTGATAAAAGAAAACGTTCATCAGACGTGAACGAAACACTTCTATGGCATCTAAGATTGGGACATATTAATCCAAAGAGGATCCAAAGGTTGGTAGAAGACGGTTCACTGGAGTCTCTCCAAGTTGAACCAATTCCAACCTGCGAATCATGTTTGGAGGGTAAAATGACCAAGAGGGCATTCGGAGCCAAGGGGAATAGAGCCAAAGAAGTGTTAGAAATCGTTCACACAGACGTATGTGGTCCATTGTCAACCATGGCAAGAGGAGGTTATGAGTATTTCGTCACTTTTATTGATGACTACTCGAGGTACGGTTATATTTTCCTTATGAAGCATAAATCTGAGACCTTTGAGAAATTCAAAGAATTTAAGGCTCAAGCAGAGAATCATAGGGAAAAACGTATCAAGTCTCTATGATCCGATCGTGGAGGCGAGTACCTCAGCGATGAGTTTTTGAACTACTTGTCAGATGAAGGGATTGTATCCCAGCTAACTGCACCCGGAACCCCTCAACAAAACGGGGTTGCAGAGCGAAGAAACAGAACTCTTTTGGAAATGGTTAGATCAATGATGAGTTATGTGGATCTTCCCAAGTCGTTCTGGGGTCATGCCTTAGAAACAACGACTTACATTCTGAACTTGGTGCCATCCAAATCGGTTCCCAAAACTCCCAAAGAATTGTGGACCGGGCGCAAGCCCAGTTTGAGACACATGAGAATTTTGGGGTGTCCGGCCTACGTGTTGGACAAGGACGCCGGAAAATTGGATCCTCGATCAGAATTAAGGTTGTTTATAGGATACACCGAGGGAACAAAAGGGTGTATGTTCTATGGTCCCAAAAATCAAAAGGTGGTAATAAGCACCCACTTTAGATTTTTGGAAGAAGGCTATATTAACGAAAGAAGACCCAGAAGTGAGATTACCTTAAATGAGCTAAGGGGGCTAACCTCATTGCCAACTGTACAAGATAACATACCAAACGACACACTTTCACAACCGGAACCTCGTCATAGTGGGAGGGTTGCAAGACAGCCCGAGAGATTCATGGGGATAGGAGAGTCCTCGGACTTGATTCCCGGTCAGGACGAATCAAACCCATGGACATATGGTGAGGCAATCCAAGACAAGGATGCGGTTTCTTGGCAAAAGGTAATGAAAGCCGAAATGGGTTCTATGGATCATAACAGAGTGTGGGAGCTAGTCGAACCACTTAATGGGGTCAAACCCATTGGTTGCAAGTGGGTATACAAGAGAAAAGGGGACAGGACGGGAAGGTGGAAACCTTCAAGGCAAGGCTTATGGCGAAAGGTTATACTCAGAAAGAAGAGATCGAATATGAGAACCTTTTCACCTGTAGCGATGCTCAAGTCCATCCGGATTCTCTTGTCGATTGCTGCGCATCTCGATTTTGAAATCTGGCAAATGGATGTAAAGATAGATTTCCTTAACGGAAGTCTTGATGAAGAAATCTATATGCAACAACCCCAAGACTTCATTGAAAAGGGCCAAGAACACCTAGTTTGTAAGCTCATGAAGTCCATTTACGGACTCAAACAAGCATCCAGAGCTTGGAACCAATGTTTTGATCATGTAATAAAGTCTTATGGGTTTGATCAAAATGAGTTCGAAAAGTTGTGTGTACAAAAAAGCGTGTCGGAATCGCATTGGTATTCTTAGTACTATCGAGGCGACATTCTCGCGCTCATCGGGAACGATGTAAAGATGTTATCAGACGTAAGGGCATGGCTTTCAAAACAGTTTGATATGAAGGACTTAGGGGAAGCCGGGCACATCCTTGGGATCAAGATCACTCGAGATCGCAAGAAAAGAATGATAGGCTTATCGCAAGCTTCATACATAGACACTGTCTTGAAACGATTCAAAGATGCAGATTCCAAGAAAGACTTCGTACCTTTCAGACATGGAATCCATCTATCCAAGGAAATGTGCCCTAAGACACAAAGGGAGATAGATGACATGAAAGACATTCCTTATGCTTCAGCTGTTGGAAGCCTTATGTATGCAATGCTGTGCACAAGACCGGATATCTGCTTTGCCGTTGGCATGGTGGCAAGATATCAAAGTAACTCGGGGAAAGAATATTGATGGCGATTAAAAACATTCCTCAAGTATCCGAAAAGAACTTCGAGATAGAATGTTGGTTTATCGATCCGATAGTCTAATCCCCATAAAGGTTACACGGACTCAGATTTCCAATCAGACTTAGATTCCAGAAACTATCTGCCTCAGTTAGTGTGCTTTCATTTGGGAAGTGTAGCCATGAAATGGACGAGTGTGAAGCAGAAATGCATCACTGACTCAACCATGGAAGCCGGGTAAGTAGTTGTTTGTGAAGCAGTGAAGGAACCAGTTTGGCTCTAGACCTTCTTAGTGGACTTGGATGAAGTTCCGAATTTGTCTAGCAATATTTGCTAGGGGCATTTGCAAATTCAAGGGAACCAAGAGTCCACGAGTCAAACAAGCACACTAAAGGAAAGGAATCTTAGACGAGAAATCTTTAAGAGAGGAGATGAAGAGGTGGCTAAAGATCGCATTGGAAGATAACCTAGTGTATACTTTCACAAAGTGTCTGCCTTTGGAAACATTCAAAGAGACATGTGGGAGGAATGATTGTCGTCGTGAGCTAACTGCTTTGAGTATAAGTGGGAGACATTATTAGGTTGTTCGTAGGTGACATTATATGTCACGATTCACACGAGACATCTTCAGAGTATACTTAAAAGGAGACTTTGAGTATAAGTGGGAGATTGTTGGGATTATACTGGAAAGTATGCTTTTACTTTGTATAATCAGACTGAATTTCGGACTTATTTACTGAAATAAATTGTTTTTCACTGATGCTGTAAATATCATTGAATGTTACATATATTTCTCGCATAACTGTTCAATAAATAAGACGTGTTATATTGTAGTTAATTTAGTGATACCGGATCACGTAAGATTAAATTAATAAATCCTTTGTAACCAAAAAGTACACCATTCACGACCTAGATGGAAATGAACAATCCATCGTGAAAGGTTGAAGTGTAACACTCAGATTGGCTTGTCTTGACCAAGAGATTACACTAGTGCATGTCTAGTGCAATCAAGAGGATTCTGGGGAGGACAAATTCTTGTAATCAACTAGGAAGAATTAGACCTCAATGGTTCGTTATTTCTTAATCTTCGTCCCATAAATAGGATCGCGTGTGGTTAGTAATTATTGCTTTGACTTATTACGGGTAGAGAATCTACGAGATTCAATACTTTATATCTTGGGCAATATTATTGGTCACATGTGATTGCCAAGATTTAATACCGAGAATCGTGTGCAAGTACGCTTGTTCAATTTGCCCCCTTGGGAGGTTCATAAGTTTTATCATACCAAATCTTGCAAGTGGAACTAGTTTCCAGTATGAATAATAATGTTGAACCGTTCCTTTACCAAGGATAAAAGATATTAATTAATGGAAAGCTATTTCAGTGGCTTGAATTAATTAATGGGCTAGATAATCTTAAACATGAGAAATAATATTCGGGTTCCATATTGACTATAATATGGGTTAAGATGGATAGTGAAATATTAATTATGTAGTGGGATTAATTAATATTTATGGGCTTGAATAATATTGTGGCTCAATATTGATAATTCAAGATCCATTGGAAGGTCCAATCTTAATTCTCCTACTCAAGTAGCCTAACATAAAGTCCAATAACTGAAAAAGGTGTTTAAAAATAAAATAAATATTTGTTGCTATTTTTTCCTCATTTTTTCGAAAATCATAAATAAAAGAGGGAGAAAGATTTTCTTTGAATTTTGTTATGGAATGAAGATATGTATTCTTGGAATACAAGATTATATCATTAAATTCAAGAAATCTCCCACTTGGTTATTTACTATGAAATTTCGAAAATTTTGAATAATTAAGGGAAAGAAAGATTTTCTTGATTTTTTTGAAAAAATATTATGGAAGATATGTATTCTTGCAATACAGGTATATCTCATAAATTCAAGAAGATCCAAATCTTGGAATCTTGATCCTTATTTTTCGAAATACACCATAACAAGAGGAGTTGTGATTTTTATGGAATATTTTGATTATGGAGAAAAGAATATAGGAGATATATTCAAGATTTCTTGGAGATCAAGAAAAAGATTTTCTTCCCACTATTCCATGCAAAGAATTCGACCAACCCCTCATCTATAAATAAGGGATGAATGTTTCATTCCCAGATGAACACGAAAATTGATTTTTCAGAAAAATATCAGCGTCGATAAAATATCAAATATTTTGAAACGTCGACAGATTGTGTATTTTCAAAAAACATCAATTGTGAGTGTACAATTCCATGTGCTGGAAAAATTAATAAATCCACAAAGGTGGTGCAATAAATTTTTATTTTCCCTTTTGTTAATTGTTCGCGAGCTTCCTTCCACCGGATTGACGAGCAAGGACTAGGGAATACTTGGGAAGACTTTTTGGCGTGTTCTTATTGACGAGACCATTGCCACTCCAAGAGGTTAGTTCACGTAAACCCGTAGCAATTCCGCATGCGTAGGATTTATGTGAACTGTTTATATGCATAATTTGTTGTTGAATTATTATTTGAATTAATATAGGATTAATTCATGCTAGTAATAATTGTTAGAATTAAATTTGTATTTAAATATTCATCCCGAATAGATCCAGGCAATTAATTCCCCAACATAATGGCCAGTCAAGCTCAACGAATTTTCTATGTCCCCGACCCAGTTAATAAGAAATGGTCCATCGTGGTTCTGTCAAACAAATTTAACAGTAGTTACCAGATTAGCGACCACGTCGATGAAGATGTTGACAATATCGATGATCCTTTTTAGAACTTCACTCATTCTGTACCCTCTTTCGATGATCTTGCAAATTCACGCCCGTACCAGAGAATAATTATCGATGAGGATGAATATGACAATTCGGATCTTGTTAACATTTATGGTCATGAACAAGAAAAGTCAACCAAAAAACGAAAAAGAAAAACAAGTGCTAAAAATAAATGTACAACTTTATTGAATGTTTTTGCTTCTGCTTTATTAAATGTTGTTTCTTTTGCTTTATTGAATGTTATTTCTTCCGCTTCCTTAAATATTGTTTGTTTTTTGTTTATTAAATATTGTTTCTTCTGTTTTACAGGATCATGTCTTATCTGCCACATCCCGGAGATGATGGAGATGATGATGGAGTACATTTAGGAGATCATGGTGGAGATTATGATCATACTGATGACTTGGGACATGGTGACACTTCTGCTCCCACCACTAGCAGCTCTGGGGATAAGCGCAGTAGAGGTATAATCACGATGTCTTCTGTTAAGAGGGCTCGTAGCAAGGGGAAACAAGTGCAGGTAATTTTATTACAATTGAACAGTTGAAATTGTAATTATATTGATTGATCGTTGAATCTAATTAAATAATATGTTATTGCAATTATCATTCAATGAGTATGTGCAGCCAATCGGTAAATAGAGTGAGAAGTTGTCTTTCTACCTTGGAGCTGCAGTCAGGCGTATAATCCCTATCGTGCTGCCATCCAAGGACTGATGTAGCGACAAACTGACTTCTTTGAAAGAAAGATTATGGGATGAACTTTCGGTATGTTAATTATATATATGCTTATTGAAAGTTGTTGTATATATGATTACTAAATTTACTACATTGTTATGTTATATGCGTACAGAGTACATTTCTCGGCCTTGATTATTCAAAGAAGAAGCAAATACTGTCGCAAGCTGGAGTATTGGCCAAGAATTTTTGGGCTTGGCTGAGAAGTCAAGCACGAGATCCGGATACTGGTCTTTACTCGGCTAGTCCGCCTGAGGCGTATCAGAATTGCCTGCGGTGGCCCCATACTAGGAGGAGTTTGTGCGACGATCTATGGATGATGAGTTCCAAGTAAAATTGATCAATATCATTTAATGCACTATGCTTTTCAGTGTTTATCGTATTTCTATTACACTGTAGTTACGAAGTGAGAAAAATCGCAAACAAGCCAAATCGATGGAGGCGCGATATCGTGGCTCGAACAAAGGTTATGCACGCATAAGAGAAAATCTGGTGAGATCAAAATCCTAACATTTAATTTTGTTTATATATTCACTTTTAATATATCTAATAAGGGGACACGTTAATGACTATCGTAGAAAGAAGAAAAAAAGAAAGCTGGAGAGAGTGAGCCTGTTGTTGTTAACCGTTTCGAGTTATTTCAAACTACCAGAAAGACTCGAGATGGGAATATTCCCGATTCCAGCGCACAGCGTATCATCGAAGAAGGGGTAAGCTATCCATTAATTTGTCTTTGAATTACAAACTATTATTTCTAAACAAATGATTAAATAATAATCTTTTGTAATTCAGGAGCGTATATCCCAGACCATGACGCCCGAAGACATCCGCTTTGTTGGTACCGATGATCTACTTGGACGGGCTATAGGTCATAAGGAGCATCCCGACCGCTTACGGAGTGTTGACCGTGGCGTGACGAAGTCATCATTGGCCATGTTACCTGCTCTTCAAGCCATGAATATGGTGGGTATACTTTCGGAACAAGTTTCCCAGATGGTTAAAGAGTTGGAACAAATGAAGTCCGAGAGACGGTCGCATCACGGAATGTCCTCGAGTGGAGCAAGCTGTGAAAATAGTGTCGCTGATGCTATATTTTCGGCTAATGCTAGGGATGATTTTATTGAGGCACTTCGAAACGACGTCCCGCAGGTATCAGATGTGTCTCACATTTATTTTAATTAAAGACTAATATATATATTAAAAATTTCTAACTAAATATCTTATTCGAACAGTCACCGACCTCATGCTACCTTTATTTGGAGGATCCTACTCGGTTGGTGGCTACAGGAACGTTGCTCAATAACTCCGATGGAGTTATTCATGGTAGTCCCATCACTCCTGGTTTCGTGAGGGTCACGCTCGATGTACCCATAATCGGAGAAGAGGATTCACCGGTGCCTAAACCAATTGATGATGCTGTCACAGTCGGAACAACAGTCGGGCACTTCATCGAATGGCCGACCAACTTGGTCTCTCTCACCATGAAGGTAAATTTAATATGTGTTATTAAAGTTCATTATCTTATTTGTCGTTCTAAATAATGTTGCAAATTGATTGTAGAAACTGCCGACACCACAAAAGCCTAAACAGAAATCAAAGGGTGTCGCAGCCAGTCAGAGGGAGACAACCTACAGAGACTCCACTATTGGTGATCGCAGACTTGGTTATCCCTTAACTGGAGACTTAGATCACGACTACACCGTACAGAATACGGTGCAAGTGATAGTGGAGTCCTCTGATTTCGATATGATCACAGTTCCTATGAATGCTTACTTTCATCGAAATTCTATTGAAGAATACATCGCTCGGGAGCATGTGATTGAAGTCGTGAACGACCAGTGGTTGAGTGAAACGAGCATAACCTTATACCTCAGGTATGTGTTTACTAATTAATTCTCAGTAATTACTTTCTATATAGTTTAATTTTCAAATTAAATATTAATTAGCGTATATATGTTGATTAAAGATATTTGGGTGAGGTATATCTCTCCAGAGATCCTCGAGCATCTGGAATGTATTCCTTCGTCTCCCCCCAAGTGTCTTGCTTAATGGTTGATAGGGCACAAACCATGGAGTGGTTAGTTTCTCATATGTTGAGTTATACTGACAGAGATCATCTCATTTTTTGGCCAACAAATGTGGGGTGAGTACAATAAACATTTCGTTAAAATTTATATTCATAATATATATGATATTTGCACATATGCTAAATTTACAGTTAATTTTAATATTCTTAATATAATATAGGAATCATTGGGTGCTGGTCGCCATAAATATGATCACATTAAGTGTGTATTTTATGGATCCAGCTGCGAATGGGTTGGCTTCAAATCGACCTGATCTCACTTCGTACATGGAAGCATAAGTTCATTTTTAATATTATAATATAATGATTTGTTTTACTTATTAAAATTATGCATATTTAATCTAACTTTATTTTTTAATTCTAATAATAATAGTGTGATGATGATGTATCGGAGTCGCCTTCCTAATCAAGGCTCAAGAGCTAAATTCAATAAAGTGAGCTGGAATAATGTTAAGGTAAATTTAATTTATTAAGTTATCAAATTAATATAAAATAATTATAATTGTAATACGTGATTATATTGCTAATCAACAGGTATCGAGACAACGAGATAGTGATCACTGTGGACATTTTGTGTGTTGTTATATTGAAGATATAATACGCGCTTCTCAAACGGTGGTTCCTATCAACGTAAGTCAATTTATTGATTTATTTAAATTATTATTAATTGAATAAAAATTCATACTATATATCTAACTATATTGATTAATTGATCGTTGTTTTGCGCTTGTCTATGATCGTTTTTCCAAACAAAGAATGAACAAATGGTTTTGTACCTTTATGATTCTTGTATAATTAGATAGGTTTGAGATAACTTTTGGTAGCATATTACTTATATATATATATATTTGTATTCATAATGGATGAATGTTTTAATTTGTTGTATCGACGGATATTTATTTCATGATGTGTATGCATTTATTAATTTATTTGATGTTTTTGTATTGGAATATATATTATGTGGTATAAAATTTGATTTTTTAGTTTTGGTTTTGGTTTTGTTTTATTTTATATAAGCGATTTTAAAAATATAAATTTAAAGTATATATATATATATATATATATATATTCATATATAAAACTGTCCAATATGTATATATATATATAAATTTGTTGACAACGGTTTTTTGAACCGCCTGTCCAAGTGAATATTTTGGACAACGGTTACAAAAGGAAATTTATTTCATGTGTAATATTGGACATCAATTTTTTTATTAAGCTTGGACAATGATGTTTTTGGAGAGCTATTATAACCGCCTCAAAGGTTATTTTTTTTATATCTCCAAGCCCAAATCAGATTAGTGAATTAGTGATTAGAGATAATATGATTAAGTTATTTGAATATTTTTCATGTTCAAGACTTAATCGAGTGTTTGAATGAAAGGAGAAAATTAATAGTCCATTTTATATAGTTGCACGCGATTTTAAAAATTATAAATTTAAAGTATGGTTCAATTAAGACCTTAGGTTTTATAATATATATATATATCATATAACAAGTATTCCTTTTACGGGTTATAGTTGGTTGATTAAATGTTAAATTGGATTTAATATTTAATTTATGGAGAATTAATTAATAATAGATTAATTTTAATTAATTTTTTATTAATATTTAATTAAATTAGATTTAATTAAATAGGATTCCCAATAATAATATATGGAATATTATTATAGGATTTAATATATATGTAATCAAATCCGTAGAGATTTGATATACATGAGAATTAAATCCATAGAGATTTTATGTATGAGAAATAAATTTAAGAGATTTATTTTATAAAATTAGGGATTTTATTTCCTAATTAGGTTAGCTTAATTTATTTTTAAAATTTAGGGGCCCCCTATATATATATTTAGATCCTATAATATCACAAATAACGTTAATTCATTATTCTCTCCATTAGATCTAGAGTTAGAATTTTCCTAGCAAATTTATCTCGGTATTCAACACTGGCAAATCCGTGCAAGTCCGTGATTGAGGATTACGTGGATACCATAGTAGAGAAATATGCGTACGATTTACTGTAAGGTTTCTCTTTATGTTTATACGTATTCAATTATGGAATTACGTGTTCGTTGTTGGTTTTTATTTATTTTACGCGCATGTATTACGGTTTTCGTCTTTCTAAATTCCAACAGAATTGTCTCTCAGAAACCATTATACATCCAGTTTTATCTCGGAACACCTCCATTTTTCTCATCGTGGCGTGAGAATATCATTAAAGTTGCCTATCACTATCCAAGGAAAATTCGACTCATGAGATAAACGACGTAACAGATCCCACGAATTCTTCCTACGATTAACCTCCGGGAAACCATAAAATCCTATCAAACGCCAACTCCCGCCTGAATCATCCATACCATATTAAAAAGTGAGAAGCCTTTGAGAAATATTTTTGAACCATTCTACCCCTCCAAACCTTTATCCTGTGTAATTTAGACCCCTAACAATCCATAAACATATCTACGCCTATTCGGTTGATAAAAAGTGAAACGCCTACGACAAACTCGGACGAAGGTAAGTGGAACGACGAGGCTGCCGCCGCCAACTGACTCCAGTGAGGGGAAGGCGCTTGAGGGAGGGGAAGGCGTGGCGGCGGCTGTAGAGCGGTGAAACGGCGGGACCACGACGGCTCGAGGGAAGGCTCATCCACGTCTCCTTCCAACGTGGTTGCACACGGCCGCCTCACGTTGCTGAGATCTTGGGAGAAGACTCGAGATTCGGATGCAGATAATGTGAAGGTGAATGAGTTTGAAAAATTAGGATTATTGAAAATTGGAGTAGAGGACGAATGAAATATTATAGCAATTGGCCTTAAAAACAAAAAAACCTTAATATAAACCTTGCTATTGATTCTTCTTTATCTTCAGATTGGAAGGATGAGAAGTGGAAGAATGGGTTCGACCAACGAGATCAGATGATCGAAGAATAAAGACAAGTATTTCAACCAGCATTGCAACAATCAAACCAAGGATGCCTCTAGCAACACTCTGATAAGTAAACAACCATAAAAATTATGCATTTATACACATTAATCAATAGGACTATGGGTGGCCGTTTGTCCTTAATGTATTTCGTATAATTTTGTTTTTCTGCAGCTAAATCTGAAGAAGAATAAACACATCACATTTGGTTCCTTTGATTTTCATCCAAAGAAAGATTACAAATCTTGAGCAAAACAAAGGGGTTGAGTTTTCTGGTTATGAATGATGTCATAATCTCCAGCTCTTAATAGTTAAATTAGTCATCTATCTTCTTCTATCTAGGAGAAGAGAACATTCACGTACAACTCTCAATAAAGGTATTTTAGATTTCTTACCTGACTTGCAAATATCTATAAACATCTCCCCTCCCCACACACTATTGAATGTTTCTATGATAATATCGTAAAATAAGGTTCTAAATTTTATGGGAAACCTTTTGCTACTACATTATGCCTCTCCATGAAATTCCTTTGCCTGGATTCCAAATTTTTTTGGAAGTAAATCTGACTGTAATAAGATAACTGCAGAAATATATGATTTCATACATTTTTTATATGAAAGGAGTTGTTGATCATTCTGATTCACGGCAATCTCCCGCTAGACATCAGAGCTTCTTCCTTAGTATCGATGCTGTGAAGCATCAAGGTGAAGGTGATAACATGTTTTATTGAAACCTTGAATATCATATGGTTTATTTTATGCTTTAAGGTTTGTGCTACCGATGCCTTCAAGATTAAGAAGTTAATAGTATGTTTGCGATGTTTGATTTCAGGTTTTTATTTTGCTTCTTTGTACCGATGTTTTCCAGATTATGAAGGCGTATAAAATTCTTGAAGCCACAAATATTTTGTGTCCGTATGCAAGGTGAGAAACTATAAACATGTTTTTGATATGGTTTGAGGCTTTTAATCAGCTTATTAAATCCTTGGAGCCATGATACACTAATTTCACCATTTACAAGGTAAAAACTAAATTCCTCGATTTTCTTTAGATTATGTCTTTTATAGTAGCAATAACGTAGTGTTTTTTTTTTTTTTTTCCTTTTTCGTAGGTGTACATTAAGAAATAATCAAAGTCGGTGTACATTGACAAAATTATTCTTTTGTGTTATTTTTTAGTAGATTAATATCCTTTTTGTTGAAAAACTCTATACCGAATCCCAGCTATTCAATTCTGAAGTTTAAGGTTATTTTTCAATAAACACGATAATTTATGTTTATCGGCTGAGTTCAAATTCGACTAAATATGTCAAGTAATTATGGACAAATTGGCAAGTGTTAGTTGTTAATTCTTTTCAAGTTTCATTTCGTTCTCAGGATGACACCGTCTAAAGCGGTATTGCAACGTGTTTTCGTCTTTCCAAATTGACAATTGTCTCTCGTAAACCATTATACATCAGTTTTTATCTCGGAACACCTCCATTTTTTCTCATCGTGGCGTGAGAATATCATTAAAGTTACCTATCACTATCCAAGGAAAATTCGACTCATGAGATAAACGACGTAACAGATCCCACAGATTCTTCCTACGATTAACCTCCGGGAAACCATAAAATCCTATCAAACGCCAACTCCCGCCTGAATCATCCATACCATATTAAAAAGTGAGAAGCCTTTGAGAAATATTTTTGGACCATTCTACCCCTCCAAACCTTTATCCTGTGTAATTTAGACCCCTAACAATCCATAAACATATCTACGCCTATTCGGTTGATAAAAAGTGAAACGCCTACGACAAACTCGGACGAAGGTAAGTGGAACGACGAGGGCTGCCGCCGCCAACTGACTCAGTGAGGGGAAGGCGCTTGAGGGAGGGGAAGGCGTGGCGGCGGCTGTAGAGCGGTGAAACGGCGGGACCACGACGCGGCTCGAGGGAAGGCTCATCCACGTCTCCTTCAACGTGGTTGCACACGGCCGCCTCACGTTGCTGAGATCTTGGGAGAAGACTCGAGATTCGGATGCAGATAATGTGAAGGTGAATGAGTTTGAAAAATTAGGATTATTGAAAATTGGAGTAGAGGACGAATGAAATATTATAGCAATTGGCCTTAAAAACAAAAAAACCTTAATATAAACCTTGCTATTGATTCTTCTTTATCTTCAGATTGGAAGGATGAGAAGTGGAAGAATGGGTTCGACCAACGAGATCAGATGATCGAAGAATAAAGACAAGTATTTCAACCAGCATTGCAACAATCAAACCAAGGATGCCCTCTAGCAACACTCTGATAAGTAAAGAACCATAAAAATTATGCATTTTATACATTAATCAATAGGACTATGGTGGCCGTTTGTCCTTAATGTATTTCGTATAATTTTGTTTTTTCTGTAAATCTGAAGAAGAATAAACACATCACATTTTGGTTCTTTGATTTTCATCCAAGAAAAATTACAAATCTTAGCAAAACAAAGGGGTTGAGTTTTTCTGGTTATGAATGATGTCATAATCTCCAGCTCTTAATAGTTAAATTAGTCATCTATCTTCTTCTATCTAGGAAGAGAACATTCACATACAACTCTCAATAAAGGTATTTTTTAGATTTCTTACCTGACTTGCAAATATCTATAAACATCTCCTCCACACTATTGAATGTTTCTATGATAATATCGTAAAAAATAAGGTTCTAAATTTTATGGAAACCTTTTTGCTACTACATTATGCCTCTCCATAAAATTCCTTTGCCTGGATTCCAAATTTTTTGGAATAAATCTGACTATAATAAGATAACTGCAGAAATATATGATTTCATACATTTTTTATATGAAAAGGTTGTTGATCATTCTGATTCACGGCAATCTCCGCTAGACATCAGAGCTTCTTCCTTAGTATCGATGCTGTGAAGCATCAAGGTGAAAAGTGATAACATGTTTTATTGAAACCTTGAATATCATATGGTTTTTATTTTATGCTTTAAGGTTTGTGCTACCGATGCCTTCAAGAGGTTAATAGTAATGTTTGAGGTTTTTATTTTGCTTCTTTGTACCGATGTTTTCCAGATTATGAAGGCGTATAAAAATACAAATATTTTTGTCACCGTATGCAAGGTGAGAAACTATAAACATGTTTTGATATGGTTTGAGGCTTTTAATCAGCTTATTAAATCCTTGGAGCCATGATACACTAATTTCACCATTTACAAGGTAAAACTAAATTCCTCGATTTTCTTTAGATTATGTCTTTTTATATTAGCAATAACGTAGTGTTTTTTTCTTTTCCTTTTCAGAGTCAGGTGTACATTAGAAATAATGTCAGGTGTACATTGACAAAATTATTCTTTTGTGTTGGTTATATGCTTTGTGTTCGTTATTTTTTCGTTAGATCCCTTTCTCATCATGGGCTGCCAGAAATTCATGTATGGATCAATATAAAGTCTTTAAATTTATGCTATTTTGTTGAAATTTGATGTACGCAATATTCTTTAATGCTCTGTTGCTTTGTTATATTCATTTTATTTATATAGAGTTTCAGGAGGCTATTGGGTAAAATAAAAGGATTTGAGTTCATAATTATAAGATTTTAATTCAATGGTTTTACTCTTTATTAATTAATCATGATATTATCATTTCTTGTGTTCAAGCAGAGCATATTATAAGAGAAGAGAAATAGTTGGGCTATTTAGTGAGCTTATTGTTGTCCGCCTTCCAATTATTGAAGCAAAAAAGGTACTCTTTGGTCCAGTTAATTCTCCTTAATAATTGGCAATTTTAATTATAAAGTTGGGTTCTCGATATTGCCGATGGTTGCTAGGAGATGTTAGGAATTAATCGTAATTTTAACAATGAACAAAGTATCCCAATATGAAAAAACAACATGGAGTTTTTAAAATATGCATGTGCTCACTGATCACACACATACTAAGAATCAGAATGGGATTTCCATATGTAAGTAAAAATTGACAACTTATTAAAATTGTAATAAAACTAAAATATGTATATTTAAAATAACATGACTCCTTTTATTTTGGGATATCTTGTGTGAGATCATTTGCTTTGATGGGTATGACATGTTTCCATTAAAATGATAAGTAGAAGCACGTGGTTTATACTACTTAACCCTCATTTTTCATGATCTTATCACAAACACCAGTTCAAATATGTAATGAGTAATTAAGGTCGAATATTCTCTCACTTTCGTACTCCTTCATCCCAATTCAATTTCATGACATTATAATACTGTCATGTTAAATTGAGAATTGAAAGAATTTGATCTCATCTAAAAGTCAGAACTTGTAGAGAGTATTTGATTTCTAACACTCCCCTCACTGGGCTAAGTTCTCTTACTCCTTCATTGGGAGGAGACCCATCGAGTGAACAATTTAATATGGGTGGAGTTGCTTTTTTCAACGAATCGAACCCGGGGCGTGGGCGAAGCACGAAGGCTTTGATACCATTAAAAATTTCGTCTCATCTAAAAAGTCCGAACTTGTAGAGAGGTATGAAATTAATTATTTTATTTAACTTCCCTAACAAGAATGTTGTGTAAAAATCCCAAAACGGGAACAATGAACATCAAATTGGAAGAGAGGGAGAATATATATTTAGATTCCGGGCGTTACTCATGTAGAATTGAGTACTTGGTCCGTAATTATTGCCTAATTAATTATATTCATTGTCCCACGATCATTACTTAAATGTTATTGCAAAGCGTAAAACGAACAAGATATATGCATGTCTACAGAATGTCAAAGTCTGTGGAGTGCGAGATTATTAACCTCGATTTTGTTAATGGATTTTTGACCTTATTTCATACAAATATTGATTTAGGTTGTATTTTGTTAATTTTTTTCCGGTTGAGACGGCACTTGATCTAGCTTTGATGATCAGATATTTAGTTGATGAATAAATATTTATTTCCTTGCATTTATTTGTAATTTTAGTAGATTAGCGGGGGAATATGAAAAACATGGGGGGCTAAAAATTTGAAATTGAGGGAAGCGTGAGGGTGGGGGTGAATTCTGAGTGGCATAGGCGGGAGAGTCATCCAGGGGTTGCAAAATGGAGACCGCCCGGAAACATTAGGGCTGAACTCCTTGCCGTACATATACGGAAGTTGTCATGCCAACACCAAATTTCCACCCTATTTCCCTGAGGTTTTCTCTTTCCTTTTAGGTTGTTGTTGCTTTAGTTTATAAATCTTTAAAGTGTTTTTTATTTAATTTCTTAATATGTTATCGATACAATTGAATTTACGATGGAATGATCCGCGCTTTTTTTTTTTTTTCCATGTGTGATCTGCGTTTGTTTTGTTAATCCACCCCAAAAAAGGATGAAATTTATGGTTTTATTGCATGTTTTATGGAATTTGTAATTTTGGTATATGGTAAATGGTGCTTTATTTTTATTCAAATTGTTAAAAAGACTCCAAATTCTAAAAGTTTTTCTTTTGGATCGGTTGGAACATGGATGATAATAAATAAAGAAAAGAACCAATTATGAACTTTATTTGAGATTATTTTTTGTTTTTCCTATGTTATGAGGTTAGGTCTTTACTAAACGAAAAAGTAGAGTTTTTTATGCGTTGGAGTTTGAGGCGACTTTGCTTTTGTTTCTTCTTTTGTTGTATTCTTCTTTTTTTATTTATGAATAAAGTGTGTTATAATTATGTCCCATTTTTTTTTTTATTTAAAATGTGCAGTGATGGTGTGTGCTAAGTTGTGAATATTGTCAAGTCATCACTTTAACATCGGTCTCGACACCAAGGTATTTTTTTGCTTTGGATAAACTTGAATTAGGTTTAGATAATTTTTGACATATATAGAGTCATAGACATTTATAACATGTACTTGAATACTTGTGTGTCAAAACAATTTTTTGCGGGTAACTTTCAGATGATGCTTTACAGATATGGTGTCAACCAAATGAATTTCAAATATGATCTGGTTAATTTATTTGTTCTATTTTTATTTTTGGCAAGTTGGTTAATACAAATTATTGGTTTAGAAACTCTCTCTCTCTCTCTCTATTTTGATCGGACAAACTAAAACCAACAAAAGTTTTGAATTGTTGACAATAGTTATTGAAAGCGATAAACTGGGATGATGGTAAGCAATATGAAGACCAGATAAAAATAGGCGAGGGAGTTGTTTAGTATCTTTGCAGTGATCTTTTATTTTACCGTAATTAATTATGAAAAATCAAATTAATAAATTATTAATTTATAGGATGAAGTCAAGAATCCAATGTTTAAGAAGCATTTGTAGAGCTTATGTTGCTTCTTTTTGCTCAGGATCTCAAGGATTGGAAAAAAATAATGTCCAGAATCTTAGTGCCAATGGCTACATTGGTTCTGAGGTATTATTTATATTAATTTATAATGAGACATTAGTATACATTGTTAATTATTATGTAATTCCAAGTGCAATAAGCGTATTTTTGTCTTGCTCTCATTGTGGTCTAACAATTTTCAAGTAGTAGACCACTGAGTTAAAAAAATGACATATTGTAGCAGGTGGCGGAACTCCTTGTTGTGGAGATACGAAAGCTTGCATGCCAACAAAAGCAAAAAGATTTTTTTTCCCATAACTTATTTGGGAAACTGGTAAACTCCTTGGTTGTAGCGATATGAAAGCTATCATGCCAAATTTTCGCTCTATCTCCCCAGGTTTTTCTCTTTCCTTTCCAATATGTTATTTGCTTCAATATATTATTTTTTAAAGGGTTTTAATTATTTTTCTTATTATGTTACTGATACAATTTAAAATATTAATATTTATGAAAAGTTGATTAAGAGAGATTTGTTACTCGGAATACAGTAAGATAATGTTTAAAATGTGTAATGCAAACACCATTGAATGACAACTATCCTGAAAATACACCTGATTAGTATTTTCATTAATCTTTCATTTTCCATCTTCATTTCTGCAAATTAAGACCTGAATTTTCAAATTTCACATTTCACTGAACTTGATTATTATTTTTAACTTTTATAGAAAATATAAAGGATTGAATCCAGGATTGTGTCTGTAGCATCTTATGTGTATCAATTTTATTTTTTTTTCCAATCCTTAATTTTGGTTTGTCTTTATATATGCTCATTATAATGAAATGATTAAATGACACTTATCTTAGAAACATATACCCTCTCACGTTCTAAAACATTATTTATAGCAGTAAATGTTGTAATAATTGTGCATTACAGTTAATAACCCATAAGATTTCAAATACACTATTTATATACCTATAATTTCTTTACCTTCACTATATTAACTCAAAAATCTTGGTTGGACATCAACAACGGAACAACTTACAAGAAAAAAGGAACGAAAAATACGTACAATAGAAGGAACATGCTTACGATATAATTTATGGCATATTACAGTTTTATTTATCTTCAAGCAATATGGAAATTTCTATAAATAATATTAAAGTGCACTTTTTACTTCTTTATCTATTTATCTATTTTTTGTGTTGACTCTGAAATTTAGAGAATATACGGAGATATACATAGATGTTTGTAAGATGGTATGTGTTCTATGTGTCGTGTAGCATAAATCACATTTTTTTGGTGATTCCTTTAATCTTGAAAATGCAGACCAATGTCATGTGCAAGCTATTTTCTTAATACTTGTCTCTGAAACTCATATCTGTCTGGGTTTGTTTGTTTTTTTTTTTTTTTTTGCATTCTCCAAAAAAAATAAAGAATAATTATATTAGATTTGTTTAAAAAATTCAGGTATAGAGAACACACCTATAAGGGAATTATCGCCTTATGAAGATAATTGGGCAAACAAAGTCGGAATAGCAAGAAACACTTCAAGAGAAACTCACTTAAAAATTCAGAAGATCTCTGAAGATCTTCTTACTTGATCACGAGGTTTGTTAATTCTAGGTTATGTTTTTAATCTTTTGTTTTTCTAACATGGAACTTTATGTTTGTTTTAGGGAAGTATTGTCCAGGGCAACTATATTCAATGACCTAATTAACATGTTCTCGACAACCTTGAAACCGAAAAAAAGTTACATTATCCCAATGGAGACATTAAACCAATGGATAAAAATTACAACAATGCCAATGAAAAAAATTAAAATAGTATTCTGCGTGCGTTGAAGAAATAGGTAGAGCATATTCCTTTAATGAGAATGACCCTTTTTGTAAATTTTACCAATATAGAAATTTTTTCTAAGGGCAAAGATTGACGAAAGTACAAGGTTTTTTTTTTTCATTCTTCTAATTTGATTAATGTAATTATTTTACCAGTTTTAAATGTACATATTTTAGGAGTGGTATTTAAAGTGAGGTCGATTACGTTTCTCAATTGGAGAAATTAGGCAAAACTTCAAAGAAACGACTTATATAAACAAATTGATGTAACGTATGGGACGTGGTAAACACCTAGTTCACATAAACGTCAATATGATTTTGAGAATAACGGGTAATAGAACATTGCAAAGCAGATTTCCATAGAATGCACAACCCCCGCTCCACGATTAATAGAAAAAGCACAATCATAAAACAAATGAGATCTTATTTCATCAATCTTATTGGAATACGAAAAAAGTTTCACAAAGGAAAATAACATCAGGCCTCTGAGCTTTAACAAGCTTACATAAAGATAGAACTGCAGCGGGTTGGCCTAACCCATTGAAGTTCCATTGGTCCTGGCAATCATTGGTGACCGGGATCAGCCGTTAAAAAAATGCTTGTTCGACACCAAGTTACCCCACTTTGTCTTCAATGTCCTTTGAATTGGTAATAGCATTTAGGGTTTCAGATATGGGTGTGGCGTTTCTTTCCATCTTTCCATCTCTTCATTTGAATCAAACATAGTTTTTCCAGATACGTCATCCCACCCCCTGCAAATTAATTTGACCATTTTCCATCCGAAGCTGACCCTCGAATTGACCCCCATCATCTTGTCCATCTCTCAACCATTTATCTCCCACGAGCAGGTTTGCCACTCCATTCCGTAACCTTCCGTTTAGGGCTCCACTTGCGTTCCACCTATCGAATACCAAATCACAAAAACTCTCCGTGTGATCGAGCATTCCACAAATGAAACAGAAAAAGATTAGGTCTCTCATATCTGAACTCGACCGACGACGAGGTGCCGTTCGCGAGTTTGGGGCTTTTCTTTTGCTTCAAAGGCAGGGTCATGTCCACCTCCACTCGAATCAACAGCATGAAATTCAACTACACTGATCCCTTATTTGTTCCATCCTACTCAAGGAAACAGCCAACAAAATTTCCCAACATCCTTCCCACCTTCTCAGTGAATAATCCCATAGGGACATTCATCTATTCACTAAAATATATTTAAAATAGGACTAAGTCTTGTATACATCCATGTACCGTGCACTCATAATTTTGTTATGCTGAAAAATTGCAACTTATTTACTGAACCGTGCAACTATTATTATGAAAAAATAGTTTGCACGATTCAGTGTAAACAAGTTGCACTTTTTGGTATAACAAGTTGCACGATTCTAAAATGCACTATGAATGCACGTGCACCTGGGTGTACTTGAATGACTCCTGAATATTAATGGGAAAAATATTGGTTCCTTAAAAAAATTGAAAAATATTTATTTAATATAGATATAAATTGAGCAATTCTTCGTCTCTTGTTTATACTTTATATAAGAGAACCTTCGTAATAAAAAACTTTTTTTGCCTGATCAATAAAAAAAAAAAAGATATAAATGGTGAGGGTTCTACGAACTCTTTTACCATTTGAATCCATAAATTTACTCCTACTCACCTCGCTTATTCTGGCTTCGTGTTTGAATCTACTCCATTGTCACTCTTGAATATTAACCCGGAAAGAATTATGAGTGAAGGAGGAATTCTCCTGAGACAATTGTCAACCTTCTCATTAAGATGTTGAGTTTAATGCATAATCATTAGGTTAAAACCTCCATGATTTGTTAGCCTTTAGTAGGTTCGGCATTTTTTATAAATAAATTTGACCTAGAAGTTTATTTAAAGTCTTTTTTAAGTACATTTCATCACGTTGTTAGTCTGTTTAATGAATACACATTTGCTATTATGTTTCTTTTTTCTTTTTTTTTTGAAAGGTAGCTATTATGTTTTAAGTTTGCACTTTCTTATAACTGAGTGCACGTGGCATACGACTATTTGAGCCTAAGGTAGTTAGCCCGATGTAATAAATAACAATATAAATTATTATCATCAATGACACGTGTTATAAATATCGTAATGCATTGATGAACTTAATTGTATAAATACAATAAAGCTCGTTAATTATTTGCATGTTTCGAAACCTAGTTTGGAGGGGGCAACTATACGATTGGGAAAGAAATAACTAATTTTATTTTTAGGATGACACGAAAGATGAATGGAAATGGTCACTTGAAACGATTGGAAGTTACTCGACGAGACCAGCCTATATGGCAATAACTCAAAAGGCAGATAGAAGATGGAAATAACAAAAAAAGTGGTTGGCACCAACATGGAGTAAAATTGCACCAAGAAAAAGTCTTAGCTTTTCCTGCAAAATAAAATTGCATCATTTAGTAATCTGCATAAGAGAGTCGCGATCAATGTGAAGTTGTCCATTAATTGTAACTTGTGATCGAAAAGCATAAAGAGGTTCAGACTTATTTTTTCGAATGCGACTTGGCAAATAAAGTTTGGCGGAGCCTTTATGAACGGACTAGATTATCATACTCTAAAGACATTCCATCGACAAGCCATTTTCAGGAAAAACGTTTTTTAGGTCAAGAACTTAGGGGGTTGTGTTTTGACAATAATTTCATGGGTTTAAAATGTAGGACATTAAATTTTTGGGCCTAGAGAATTTAAGATGTAATGGACATAAGTTATTAATCGCCTAAGATCCAAAAATAATAAACTATAAAAGCCCAAATATTACTCTTATATTCATATTATTATATATTTAATTTAATTACATATAGTAATATATAGGACAATAATTAAAAAGTTGGTAAATTTTTATTTCATACGCTTTTAACGTATAAAAAAAAAATTATGTCTAAATAAATTTATAAATCATTTAATGTCTATATTGAGATTTTTTCAAAATTAGTTTACATAAATAATATTAATACTAATAAATATATTTGTGAACCGAATTACCCATGTGGTGTAAGCCCTATATATATGATCCAGTTACTGGGGTTTTCATCACTTGCCGTCATTCAGAATCAGGCGTTACAATCTAGATCTGCAATTCTCCTAATTTTTTTCCAATTTTCTGAAGCCGATTTTGGTGGAAATCACGCGGTGATGGAGGCCAAAAAGAAAAAAAAAAAAGGGCTGCTTCACAAGAATTAGTAAGTAATTTCGGTTCCACCTTATATATTTGTAAATGTATTTAGTTATATTTTTCATTTTGCAAGTGTGTTTTGATGCAACTAATTTCTTTTGAATCATAGGTTTAACTGAAGTTCCAGATCTGAAAATACCTATGAATTTTCAGGCTTAATTTTTGAATATTTCAGTTTTTCATCTCGGCAAAACTTAGCTAGCCCCTTTGAGCTTTTAATGTTTTTTTTGCTAGAAATTTGATGTTATGTAATTTCTGAAATTTTACATTTTATGATACCTGCAACTTGAACATTAACATACTTATTAATTAATGATTAAATAGTTGTAAACAAAAGTAAAAACCAAAATCGATGCATGTGACAGGCCTTTGAAAGCATCTTTTCTTGTTGGGAAATATATGAGTAGGATTCTTTTGGTTTGTTTCTTTAGAAGATAACAATATATGATTGATTTTTTTATTTATCTTATTGTATTCACTTGTTTTTTTTTTTTTTTTTTATTATAGTTATGATTGGTTTGGGAAGAATAGGAAAATTGAAAATGATACCGGGACTTCGAACTCTAAGGTACGGACTATATCCCTGTTCTTCTACTCAAAATAGAGTTGTTGATTTATTTTTGAAGACAGTTTCATGAATGCATACATTGAAGTCTTTTACAATCCTCAATAAAACAATTGATATTTATACTATATATATTGCATGTGACATACTTATTGATGATGAAGATCGATTATGTTACGTGTATTAAAAGTATTGAATAGGAGATAGATTACGTATATTTAGAATTTTTTTTATAAGATACATTTATTTAATATCCGTTTCCATTATGATCATCATTAGGTGCACCCGTGGCTTCTCGAGATCAAAATGCTGTACACGATAGCATTACCCATGATCATCGCAGGCCTACGCATCTCGTTTCTCCAGGTTCAATCACAAATCAGATGGTCTCTTCAGCTAAAGAAAGCTGAGACTGAAGAACTGAAAGGTACCAAACAATCAAAATTATACACATGGTTCTAATCCCTCACTTTTGTATTAATGTACTACGTAATGATGACTTGCAAGGGGCTCGCTAAGTACTTGTACATGTTTGATATCTTTACTGTTCTTTCTTATACTTCTATTTGTATTTGTACTTATTGTTAGAAAAATTATTGAATAAATTTTGATAAACAATCTTCTATCCTCAAATTGATTTATCACTTGCTACTTCCACTGATTAGATTACTCCACAGATTTTTATATTGATTCGGAGGTCGTCACCGGATTATTCGCTTGTCTCCACACATTTCAGCTTTAGCTTCCTATGCAATTTGAAAGTTACCGAACCGCAGATGGTGCTTTCCAAGTAGGATCCTCTATTGAAGCGCGGTCTCCAGGTTCATTAATTGATGAACTCTCTTGTGTTTGCATTTTCTTGCAGCACTTTGGTGGTCAACATATGGTACAGAATGTGTTGCATCTACAGAGGTTAGATGTTCGAATTCTGAGCCAGACTTGTGATGGTGCTTCAGAAATTTTTGCTCAAGGAGTGCGGTGGAAACACTTCTTAATGTGGAAGAAGATAGAAGAGAGCTACTTCAAAAATTTTTGTGAGATGCAATATTTTTACTTGGTTGAGATGAGCCTCACTCTATTTAGTAAATGATATACTACAAGATCTCAAGAATAAATTGTGTAACAAAACATACGATGCGTTGTTGAAGTTCTCCAGTATAATACTAAAAAGAAATGGTATGGAGCTGTGGAACTTTGAAGAAGATAGGAAGACAACTCATTGTGAGGAAAAATGTTTTTTTAGGCCCATAACTTTAGAGTCAGTGTCTTAAGGCAATAATTTTACGGGTGTTAAAATGTAGGATATCACGTTTTTAAAATATGTTTTATTGGAAGACAATTGAGCCTTAATAAACTCAAATAGGGCTAAAATGTCATGTGAGGTTGCGATTGTTCTACGGCGTTTATATATTCCACGGACTTGTTATATAAGACGGTTTTTGAAAAATGTATAAATTTAGGTTAGTTTTGCAAATGACCTGATATTTTAGAAATTCAATTTCGATTTTTCTGTCTTGGTTGTGTTTACATTTAAAAAATTTAAAACATATTGATCCTACATTCACGAGCCCGTCAAAAATTATTGTCTTTAAAATACAATCTTTAAAATTATTGGGCAAAAAAATTATTCCCCATTGTGAAGTCATCACATACTCCAGCGTGCGAGACAGATGAACTCAATGATGTTTTTAACTTTTTGATGGCATCGAAGACGACGTCACTAAGACTATACATAATAGCTAGACTTGTTAATTTAATCTTTCAAGTTTGTTGAACTTCATACAAAAATAATATGTAACCTCTTATTTGTGGACATCACTCTGAATTTTTTTATTTTTTTTGCAATTGAATTGGTTAGTGACAAATTTATGAAATTGAATTAGGATCTAATATTTTAAAAAATAGGACATTGCTATTTGGCCGATTCATCTCGAGGTGAATGCGGGTTTTTTATTTTACCCTTAATTATAGCGGCTCCACCAATTCATAAAAAATATTTCTTATTAAAGCCAGAAACAAATAATACACCATCCAAATATCGAAATATCCTTATCACCCCGGGTGAATCATCCACCCAAAGATTACCCATAAAAATAAAACTTCTATTTCGAGACAAAAGAGCTTAAATAAATCATCCACACTGATGTAAAGATTATTAAAAAATAAACTTTTTTTCTATATTTCTAAATCCCCATTAAACTACCCATTCCCAATGAAAGCCTAAAAAAATAATTGTACATAAATAAAGACTGTAATTATCGTTGGCCCCTATTTATATAAGCACATAAAGTATCTTTGTTTTTTGTTCTATTTTTACCAAATAAATGAAGATCTTTTTTTTTTTCTTCGGTAGAATTAATCATATAAGTTTTGTGCGTACTTGTGTCATTAGTATTGTTATTTTGGTAATGTTTTTGTTATAGATTATAAATAAACTTTTACATATTAATTGTCGTAATAATTGGTAATTTAGTCATAAAAATGTATTTATTTTTTTAATAAAATATATACTATTATAAAATAAATTTTAATAATTATTATAAACATGCTGACTACCCTATAGGGGCTTTGACTGCCTACTAAAGCCCAACTTGACTTTTTTAACAAATAAGTTAGTCTTGGGCTTTTTCAAAAAGCCTATTTATTTATAAAAACTAAACTTGGACCTTTTAAAAGTTTTCTAAGCACAACAAATAACCGGTTTAAATATATAATATCCAATAAAAAAATATTATATATTTTAATTAATTATTTTATATTAATATAATTATATAATTAATAATATTAATATATAATTGAATAAATTATTCAATTAAATAAGTTTAAACATCAATAAATCTTAAATCTTGCTAAAACTAGAACAAAATTACCACTATAAAAAATGCGCGTTTTAACGATGGAAATCAATGACGGTTACAAGAAGAATCGTTAAAATAGCAACGCGTTTTCATTTACGGTTATGGTCAAATGGTCAAAGTCAACAATTTTAGCGGCGTTTTGGACTAACCCTTTAACGATGGTATTTGCGGCATTTAATTTAATGACGGGGTTTTTTTTTTTAATATTAATTATGTATTTTTTATGTTTGTGATTATACTAGGTTTTTTTAATTGTTGTTAATGCACCTTACCGTATATTTAATTTATAGTCACTTGGAGAAGAGTTCCACCTGACCGTAATGATCTATCTATTTAGAGTTTACGGTATAAAATTTAATTCATAGTATATTTAAATATATATATTGACTGAAAATAGTACTTGTTTAAATAGAAAAGTAGTACTTGTTTAAATGAAAGTATTACTTGTTAAATGAAAATATTACTTAAGTGTAAATAGAAAAGTAGTACTTGTTTAAATAGAAAAGTAGTACTTGTTTAAATGAAAAGTAGTACTTGTTTAAATAGAAAAGTAGTACTTTGTTTAAATAGAAAAGTAGTACTTGGTTAAATGAAAAGTATTAATACTTGTTTAAATTAAAAAGTATTGTTTAAATAATAGAAAATATTACTTGTTTAAATGAAAGGTATTACTTGTTTAAATGAAAAGTATTATTTTTTTAAATAGAAAAATAGTAGATATTTAAATAGAAAAGTAGTATTTTTTTTAAATGAAAAGTACTACTAGTTTAAATGAAAAGTATTACTTGTTTAAATAGAAAAGTATTACTTGTTTAAATAGAAAAGTAGTACTTGTTTAAAATGAAAAATAGTACTTGTTTAAATGAAAAGTATTATTTGTTTAAATGAAAGGTATTACTTGTTTAAATGAGAAGTAGTACTTGTTTAAATGAAAAGTTATACTTGTTAAAATGCAAAGTATTACTTGTTTAAAAAGAAAGTATTACTTGTTTAAATGAAAAAGTATTACTTGTTTAAATAGAAAAGTAGTACTTGTTTAAATGAAAAGGAGTACTTGTTTAAATGAAGAGTATTACTTTGTTTAAATAGAAAAGTATTACTTGTTTAAATAGAAAAGTAGTACTGTTTAAATAGAAAAGTAGTACTTGTTTAAATGAAATGTATTATTTTGTTTAAATAAAAAGTATTACTTGTTAAATAAAAATATTACTTGTTTAAATAGAAAAGTTGTAGTTGTTTAAATAGAAAAGTAGTACTTGTTTAAATAAAAAGTATTACTTATTTAAATGAAAAGTATTGCTTGTTTAAATAGAAAAAATATTACTTGTTTAAATAGAAAAGTAATACTTGTTTAAATGTAAAGTAATACTTGTTTAAATGAAAAAGTATTACTTGTTTAAATGAAAGGTATTACTTGTTTAAATAGGAAAGTATTACTTGTTTAAATGAAAAGTAGTACTTGTTTAAAACCTAAAAGTAGTACTTGTTTAAATGAAAAGTAGTACTTGTTTAAATGAAAAGTATTACTTGTTAAATAAAAAGTATTACTTGTTTAAATTGAAAGTAGTACTTGTTTAAATAGAAAAGTAGTACTTGTTTAAATGAAAAGTATTACTTGTTAAATTAAAAGTATTACTTGTTTAAATAGATAAGTAGTAATTGTTTAAATAGAAAAGTAGTACTTGTTTAAATGAAAAGTAGTACTTGTTTAAATGAAAGGCATTATTTATTTAAATGAAAGGTATTACTTGTTTAAATGAGAAGTAGTACTTGTTAAAATGAAAAGTAATACTTATTTAAATGAAAAGTAGTACTTGTTTAAATAGAAAGTATCACTTGCTTAAATGAAAAGTAGTATTTGTTTAAATAGAAAAGTCGTACTTGTTTAAATGAAAGATATTATTTATTTAAATGAAAGGTATTACTTGTTAAATGAAAAGTATTACTTGTTTAAATAGAAAAGTAGTAGTTGTTTAAATAGAAAAGTAATACTTGTTTAAATGAAAAATATTACTTGTTTAAATAGAAAAAAGTAGTACTTGTTTAAATAGAAAAGTAGTACTTGGTGAAATAAAAAACATTATTTGTTTAAATTAAAAGTATTACTTGTTTAAATAGAAAGTATTGTTTGTTTAAATGAAAAGTAATACTTGATTAAATAGAAAGTATTACTTGTTTAAATAGAAAGTAATACTTTTTAAATAGAAAGTAGTATTTGCTTTTATAAAATGAATTTGTAGGACATATACAATTTGAAAAGAATATAATCATTTATTTATAATTTATAAAATAAAAAAATATATATAATTAATATTTTAAAAGATTATTAGATAGTTAAATTAAATAAATGAAATATTTTTTTTTAAAAAGTAAAAAAAAAAAATGAATTAAAAATAAATAAATATAATTTTAATATAATACAATTTAATTTAAATTTATAAATAAATAAAATTATAATTATTATATTAAAATGTGGTTAAATCATTAAATTAGATAATTGAAATAAAGGATTTAAAAAAAATTGAAAAAAAAAAAAAAAAAAAAAGATTTTTAGGACATATAGAGTTAATTTATTAAGTAAATGCAAAAAAAGGTCTAAATGTTTGATCCCTTCAGCGCCCATAGGTCGCGGGTGGTTAGGTCCCCACGGGCTTGAAAATTTCTTCATTTAATTTGGAGGCGAGGGGCTTATATATGATATGCTTGTTTTGAAATCGGTAATTTTAAGGATAAGTGATTCTCATTTTCTAACTCTTATTATCAAAAAAATAGATACAATATATCAAACATAAATTAATAAACATGCATATGGCATTAATTATATTAATTATATAGCATTTAATTCTCCAACAACTCATAAGCTCTTTTTCTCAAGAAAGGTTCACAACAAATATTGTCCTATAAATTAAAGTAATATTGCTTGTACCATCCACAACAATAACCATTATTCCATATCTAAAATATTATTAATTATTAATAATATAATAACACAAAATTCAATTTCAATAATAATTAACAAAAAAAAAAAGTAAAAAAAATGTGTGCATACAAAATGAAATAATAACATATATACACCTTATAAATAACAAATGGAACATCATCCTTTACGCCTTATAAAAAGAAGAAGATATAAATGGAGAGGGTTTACAAACTCTTTACCATTTGAATCCATTAATTTACCCCGACTCACCTTGCTTATTTTGGCTTGGTGTTTGAATCCACTCCATTGTCTCTGAAAAGAATTATGAGAAGGGAGGAAATCGCTTGAGACAATTGCCAACCTTCTCATTAAGATGTTTGAGTTTAAATATATAATCATTAGGTTCAAACCTTCATGCGATTTGTTAGCTTTTACTTTTTACTACCTCCGTCCCAAAAAAGCGTGCACACCTACTTTATTATCGAGTTTTTTTTTTGGCGAAGAGGTTGTTTATTAGTATTTCAAATGATAAAGTGATTTTTAAAGAGGGGTATTATAGATCACCTCTCATCTGTGCATGCATCTTTAAAAAATATTTTATCATTTCAAAATTAATAAAAAACTTCCTCAAAAACGTAGAAAATAGTAGCGTGCACGCTTTTTGGGACGGAGGAGTAGTAGGTTTGACATTTTTTATAAATAAATTTGATCTAAAAGTTTATTTTAAAGTCTTTCTAAGTACATTTCATCACGTTGTTAGTTTGTTTAATAAATACATTTGTGCTATGATCTTTCTTTAAGTTTGTACTTTCTTATAACTTAGTGCACGGCGTACTACTATTGAGCCTAAGGTAGTTGGCCCGATGTAATAAATAACAATATAAATTCTCATCATCAATGGCACGTGTTATAAATATCGTAATGCATTGATGAACCTAATGGTATAAATATAATAAAGCTTGTTAATTATTTGCATGCTTCGGAACCTAGGTTGAGGCCAAGCAAATTTCTAATTTTAGGATGGAGCGAAGGATGAATGGAAAAATGGCAACTTGAAACGATCTAATGAAAGTTACTCGATGAGATCAGCCTATATTGGCAATAACTTAAAGGCGATAAAAATTTTTTTTAGGCCAGTCATTTAGGGTGGTTATGTTTTAAATATAATAATTTTACGGACTTGAAAACGTAGAATACAATATTTTTAAAATCTGTAATTGTAGAACAATACATTTAAAATTTGTAAACGTGGGACAATCGAACCTTAATAAGCCAAATCGGGCTGAAACATCCGCGTGAGTTACCGCGATTATCCTACATTTACAGATTTATGAACTTGTGAATGTAGGTCATTATGTGTTCAAATTTTACAAATTTAGGACAATCTTGCGACTGCGTGAAATTTCAGCCCAATTTGGGCTTATTCGGGTTAATTGTCCACATTTCTGATTTTAAACATATTGTCTTATATTTTCGCAAGTACATTTGTTGTCCTTAAAACACAAGTTACACAACCCTTCCTAAATTATTGGCCTAGAAAATCATTATTCCCAATTCCCCACAAAAAGGCAGGCATGCATGGAAATAAGAGAAAGTGGCCGGCTAGCAGTGACGTGGAGTAAAATTTCACCAAGAAAATTCTCAGCTTTTTCGTGGCGTCTTCTGCAAAATAAGATTGGATCGTTGGATAATGTACATAAGAGCCTTTTATGAATGGACTGGATTATCATACTCTGAAGACATTCTAGCTAATTGGCTTTAATTAGGAACCTCAAATTTGTATCAAAAGTTCAGTCTGAAAAACTGAGATGCCTATGAAGTTGATCGCCTTTGTGGATATCCACAACCGAGGCTTTAATTTCCTCAGCAGTTCTGTCCGAATCAGGAATGATGCTGCTGAAAATACGCTCATCTGCTTGCTCAGTTTCTCCTGTAATTGAATCGTACGTACATTTTAGAGAAAATAACAGATCATTAGACATATTTGTTTCGACTCGTTATTTAATTCCAACATCTACTGAGACTAGGCTTACTCTCAATAGTTTACAATTAAAAAGAAGACTATTCAAATTTTGGGCCTAGAGAATTTAAGAGGTAATGGACATAAGTTATTAATACCTAAGATCCAAAAAAAAAAAAAAACTATAAAGCCCAAATATATTCATGTATAGGACCAAAATTAAAAGCTGGTATTTTTTTTTTTAATGTATAGAATTAAATATTATGTTTAAATAATCAAATATTTTAATATAAATCATGTAATATTTAAATTGATTTTAAAAAAAATTAGTTTACATAAATAATACTAATACTAATAAATATATTTCGATACCAACAACCCGTGGGGTGTAAGCCTATATATATATTCCGAAGTTATTACTAGGGTTTTATCAGTCGGCGCCGTCATTCAGAATCAGGCGTTGCAATCTACATCTCCATTTCCCTATATTTTTTTCCAATTTTTGAAGCCGATTTGGGTGGAAATTACGCTGCGATGGACGCCAAAAGAAGAAGAAAAAAAAGGCTGCTTCACAAGAATTCGCGAGTAATTTCCCCGTTCTTATATATATATTTGTAAATATACTTACTTATATCGTTCAGTTTGCAAGTGTGTTTTGATACAACTATTTTCTTTTGGATCAGAGGTTTAACTGTTTTCAGATCTGAAAAATATCTATGAATTTTTTAGGCATTTTTTTTTTTTCAGTTTTTCATCTCGGTAAAACTGGAGCCCCTTTGAACTTACTTTAATGTGTTTTGCTAGGAAATTTGATGTTAGGTAATTTCTGAAATTTCTTTCTTATTTATAGACTTATTAATTAATGATTAAATAGTTATAAACATCAACACCAAAATTGATGCAGGTCGATCCTTTTTGACAAGCGTTTGAAAGCATATTTTAAATCTTATTGGGAAAAGCTTCTTTCCTTTCGTTCTTTTTAGTTGAAAATATAGGATTTTTTTTTGGTTTTCTCTTTAGAAGATATATTAATTATATGATTGATTTTTCATATTATTTTCTTGTACTCACTTTTTGCCTCTCATTTTCTCTTTAAGTTGTGATTGGTTTAAATAAAAGGAAAAAATGAAAATGGGGCAGGAACTTCCGACTCTAAAGGTATGGACTATGTCTTCTTGTGCTCAAAATAGATTTGTTTTATACTATATATATTGCATGTGACATATTTATTGATGACGATCGATTATTTTACTTGCATTGAAAGAATTAACTGGGAGATAGTTTAATATCCATTTCCACTCCAAAAATCATTGGGAGATAGATTATGTATATTTAGAATTTTTTTTTTATTATAAGATACATTTATTTAATATCCATTTCCCTCCGAAAATCATTAGGCGCACCAGTGATATGACGACGATTGTCTTTTATGGCTTCGAGCATAGCTTCCAATCTCAAAGTCTTTCACTCTAGCAGAGGTAATACGTATATAGTATTCTCTTCTTTCTTGATTCTTGATGACTTAATTGCATGTCTAATTCTCTATCATTCACTGCAGGTGCTACTGGAGATCAAAATGCATGTATAAAACAGCATCTCCTATGATCATTACCGGCCTCCTCGGATTTTTATATTGATTCGGAGGTCGTCATGATTATTCGCCTGTCTCACTCGCTCCACTATGGATCCGCACATTCAGTTTCAGCTTTTATGCAATTGGAAAGTTACCGAACTGCGGATGGTGCTTTCCAAATGGGATCCCTCTATTGAAGTGCGGTCAAACATAGAACTTTGGTGGTCAACATATGGTACAAAAATATGTGCATCTGCAGATGTTAGATGTTCGGATTCTGAGGCCAGACTTTGTGATGGTGCTTCAAAATTTTTGGCCCAAGAGGAGCGTGGGTGGAAACACTTCTCAACGTGGAAAGAGATCGAAGGAACAACGATTGGTTGCTATAGTTTTTCTTCACCACAACATGCTACTTCAAAATTTTGTGAGATGCAACATTTTTACTTGGGTGAGATTATGAGCTTCATTCTATTTATTCTCTAAAGTAAAAGATATATACTACTAGATCTCAAGAATAAATTGGGTAACAAAACATATGATGCATTTGTCGAAGTTCTTCAGTATAATACTAAAAAGAATTGGTATGGAGCTGTGGAACTTTGAAGAAGATAGGAAGACAACCCATTGTGAGTAAAAACATGTTTTTTTAAGCCCCACAATTTAAGGGTTATATTTTAACGGCAATAATTTCACAGTGTTAAAATGTCGGGACAATATGTTTTTAAAATATGTAAATGGAAGACAATCGAGCCCGAATAAGCCCAAATAATGCTGAAAATGTCATGTTAGGGTGCACGATTATCCTACATTCATATATTCACGGACTTGTGAATATAGGACAAATTTTATGAAAACTGAATTTGGACCTAAAAATCAAACTTCTGTTTTCATGTCTCAAGATAGAGCTCAAATAAATCATCCATATTGATGCACTGACTATTAGTAGTACACAAATAAAGACTGTAATTGTCGTTGGTCCTATTTTAAACACTTGAAAGGATATTTGTTTCTTTTGTTCTATTGTGACCAAATAATCAAGATCTTTTTTTTTTTTTCTTCTGTAGTATTAATCATAGGATTGTTTTTTTTTTATTCTTTGTCTTTACTTTTGGTTCTCAATTTTTTTTATTAAATTTAAGTGCATGATTGAGGTAGGAATAATGGTAACTAAAATGATAGGGGGTCCGAAAAAGTCTGTATAAAACTACTAAGATCAATTTAAATCAATCTAACCTAAATTACAAACCTAAGAAACATGAATTAGCGCCTATCAAAGTGATGTGGGCATAAAATAAACTCACGTACCATCAAACATGAAAGAAACAAGAAGGAAGAAGGTAAAATACCTAAAAAGTCATACTGGAATTTAGAGATGGACAACCTTGAAATACTATAAGGCTTCGCAACAATTCCGGTGGTTGCGTAGGGTGAACCTGCACAAAATAGGGGCGGAGGGAGCTCCGGCGTGATCCTCCTCAAGCTCAAGTCAACTCAATTCAACAAAGAGGAAAGTTCATCCAAAAACCATTTTGAAAAAGTATTTTTTGTAAAGTGTGTTGTGTGTAACATTGATTCATTACCTAGTGAAAGACAAGTAAGAGGGTATTTATACCTTGTAGTCTTTGAGGGGCAGAATAGGAAATTCACCTATGTTGGGGGCAAAACAGTAATCTCTGCTCTGTTGTCCTAATAGCATTGGGACTACTCTACGCAAAGTGCGGCGTGTGGCATATTGCATTTTAGGAATCTTTGCCCTTTTTCCATTTGATAGCTAATGTGTACTATTATGTCGAGCCGAAAGTGGAGTTTTATTCCCTACATTTATTTCCGCGTCAGGTTTAGGATATCTCCGATTCTACTTCAGATAATTTGAGCTATCTAATAGGCGCACATCCCACATGGTCGGTTTAAATAGTCTTAATCACTCATTTTAATATTCTTCACATGCGAGTTTTATCAGCTACGACTGCAGTCATGCTAACAACCATGTTCTCACTTCTTTACTCATTGATGTGATATATCTAATTTAGACCCTATCGGTTAAGAGATGTTCATCTCTAACTTTATTATCATAACTCGACATTGGAGACAACCAAGTCTCACTTCCCAGATTCATTGATATGGAATATGTCTCATTTATCCCACTGTATCACTAAGGTAAAAACTCTCAAGATTTAAATCAATATTTTAAATTAAATGATCTTTAGAATGTGACAAAACTTAAATGAATTAGTCTCAATTAACAAAAAAGATAAAATATTGAATTTTATTAAGTTAAAGTTTTGGAAAATTGCCAAATTAAATAAAGAAGTTCAGAAATTAAAGTCTGCATGTTAAACTAATTTAATTTAATTTTTTTCAATTATGTGCATTTTATTAAATATATATATTTAAAATTTCTGAAATGTTGTTTTTTTCATTATTTATTTATTAATTCTCATTAATAATGTTACTACAGTGTGTTTTGAAATTTTAAAATATTTTCAGAAGCACTTATTTTCAAAAGGCGGAGGAGAGAAACTTTGAAAATAAAGTCTTTACGGGAATTTTCGTTTTTAAAAACACTCCCCTACATATCATATTAGAAAAAATAGGCTCTGCCATTTGGAATTTCCTTGTTACCAACACAAACGACTTCTCAAACACCATGACATTCTTGAACCTGATCCAATCACATTATACAACTTGACCTTAACAAAGGCCACCTTTCTATTTTCTTTTAAATTACAACAACTCAAAAGATGTAACCATGCATGCCCACACATTTTCTTCGATTCAAAGAGGGAAAATTGATTCTTAACACGATCCATCATCATTGTCGTCGCTCTTGCTTTTGACGGTATTGTTGAATTGAATATTAGCAGTGTCCCATGTTTCCTCTTCGTAAAAAACGATAAAGAGGTTGATAAATTCATTAGAACTGACAAAAACTCACTTGAGTAGAAGATTGCCCAACATGTTGGATAGTAATAGTCTCCTTATTAATGTTGAGAAAAGTATAACAACAAATATTTTCCCTCATGTAATAATTACTCAAGTGTTTGGAACAACGGAAGATGATCCCATTGGATCTTGAACATTATCCGATCTGCGGCCCACGGCGGAGATTTCAGGTTTTAAAAAAAAGAACGGGTCCTTCTATTAGTTAAGTAGTTATAGTGTCGGATAAGGTTTAAAAGTTTGGCAGTGGCCTAGTGGTAGAACATCTCATTTTTTTCAGGTTCGAATTCTGGCTTTGTTTTATTTTATTTTTTTTTAAATGGTCAAATTTTGGCACTAGAGAAAAAATTAGGTCATTAAAGAATGAAGAATTGGTGGAAAATACACTTTTATTAAACCGTGGAACTAGCTAATGATAAACCATGCAATTAGAAAACATAGAAGCATGCAACTATCTAATATAGAAGCATACAACTATATAACACAAACGCCAGAATTCAGCTTATCTTGAACGTGCAACTAGATCTTATAGAAACATGTAACTAGCTAATACTGAAACGCTCAACTACATGCGAGCTAAAACATGCAACTAGCTAATCGGAAACATACAATCGCGGAAAACATGCAACTAACTAATGCGAAAAAGTTCAACTAGATAACTCCAAAACATGCAACTATATAATATAGAGCACACAACTATATAACAAAAAAATGTGCAACTAGCTATCTCGAACCGTGCAACTAGATCATATAGAAACATGCAACTACTATCTTGAAACGTTCAACTACATAACACGTAAACATGCAACTAGCTAATCGTAAACACACAACTATAATACAAAACATGCAACTAACTAATACTGAAAAGTTCAGCTCAGGATAACATAAAACATGCAATAACTTTAACAACACGACCTACTATTTGATTATTTTATGTTTTGATTTTTAAGTGAATCTTGATTGTTAAATCATTCGTGATTTCTTGAATACGATTGAAGAAATAATTTCGCTTTGAAATTTTGCATAAAAATTCCCCTTTTACCTTGGGTGTCGCAGAGCATGACACAGTGAAACAGAGCATTTGCTCCTCAATTTAAGAGAAATTGTGTGGAATTTGGGGCCTGAATTTTTTTGGCATCAAAGTGTGGTTCGGGGAACACAAATTTTAGTAACTAATGTCGTGATTGGGCTGAAGTGGCACTTCTTTGACCGGGGCTTAAACGAAAATCTCGGCGACACAATCAAAGAGATATAGGGAATTTTGTTTCTATTTATAAGGATCCTAAATTATAATTTGGGTAGGGTCAAGGGAGTGTCACGGATATTAGGATCCGTCTGCTAATCATCTCGAAACCTACCATTATAATATATTTACAAATATATAAGAAAAAGGGAAAGTACTTGTAATCTTAGTAGCCATTTTTTTTTTCTTCCTTTTTTTGTCCCTGAGAATGCTTCAAGTTTACCCATGGATTTGCCCACCCACCTAAACAAAAATAATTCAAAAAATTAAAAAGAAAAAAATGCATTGAATGCAGAGAATATAAAAAATATAAAATAAAATAAATATAGAAAACTGTGCCCTAATTAACTCATAATTGTTCAAAGCAAATCATAATTAACTTCATTTACTAACTCAAATAGAATTATTCTCACGTTCCTTAATTAAAATATATACTATGAAAATTATAAATTTAAAACAGTATTGAAATAAATGACTATTTGCAATATTTAAGTCGATTAAGATTTTCTCCGGCCCCGAGATAATTACACTTCTATCCGCATACATAAACTAAAGGTTAAAAATCGTTTTATCGAGCATATTTAAATCAATTATAAATGATATCAGCGAGTGTGTAAGTTTTTGAGTGTTTTGTCATTTTGATCCCATTGGATCTTGAACATTATCCGATCTGCGGCCCACGGCGGAGATTTCAGGGGCAAAGTGTGGAGTTTTTACGGTGGGCCCAACAAATATTTTTAATTTTGGATTAATGCGTTTTTGGATATTTGACTGAGTAATTAGGTTTTGAGGTTGGGGATTGTGGTTCCGGCGTTCTCGATCTATTTCTGGTTTATAAGCGAATTATCCAAGGAAATTTATCTTCTCTTTTAATTTGGTTTAACTGATGATATATCATTCCTGCCTTTTGTGGTGGCAAAATCCTTGCATTTCTGGAAAATTGATGGTTAGGATTTGGTTAACAGTTTTGTGGAATCTTATCACTTTAGGTGGGATTAGGAGGGGTACCAGAAATCATGGACTGAAAACTGCGGTTTTATCTTGTTTTGAGCTGTGAGAGTACATTTTGACTGTTTATGCATATGCTAGCAGCAACGACAATGCAAACTCTATTTATATTTCAGATTCTCAGGTTTCCAAACCAACATGTTTGTTTATGCAGGTTAGGATGAAGCTTGAGAGATTGGCTTCCTGTGTTGGTAGTATGCAGAGAGAGGAGAAAGAGAGTATCACTTATGGGGTCTAATGCCATGTCTCTCCCTGGAGCTTGAACATATATTCTTGAGATTGTTGGTTTTGTGGTTTGTGTTTTGGTGTAAAAATCTGGAAAATTTGAGAGAAAAGTGGTAAAAAATCCGTATGAGATCAAAAGTGTTATATTTTCCCTAAAAAAAGGTACCTCACGCGCCCATGTTGACTGGGAAACCTGTGGAGACCAAAAGTGTTAACGGAATTAACGGAAAACTTGACGGTGAGACCAAATGTGTAAAAAAATATTTGACATGGGACCAAAAATGAAGTCCGCGGTGTCAATTGTGTGACAAAACTGCATAAAACTCTAACTACATAAAAACAAAAAAGAGGCAAAAGTAAATACATGATAAATAAATAAAAAATAAATAATCCGATTAATATTCCCTATGGAAAAAACTCAACAAAACCCTACTAAATTAAAGAATGAATGGAAAAAAATGCTTGCTAATGCTTTTCAAAAAACTATTTAACAATTAATTAACACGTTATGTAATCAGCATCAATTTTGAAGTTTATAACTATTTAACAATTAATTAACACGTTATAAGAAAAAATAATTAAAATTTAAGGAATTACATAACATCAAATTTCTTTTATCAACAAGTATCAAAGTTCAAAGGGGCTCATTTTTTGCTAGATGAAAACTGAAAAGTTCAAAAGCCTGAAAATTAAAAGATACTTTTCAGATCTGAATACAAGTGTATAAGTATATTTACAAATATATAAGAAAATGGAAAGTACTTGTGAATTCTTGGCAGCCAATTTTTTTCTTCTTCTTTTTGTCCTCCATCACCTCGTGATTCCAGCAAAATCGGCTTCAAAAATTTGGAAAAAAATTTAGGAAAGAGAAATGTGACGCGGTTCAGTGTAAATAAGTTGCACTTTTCAGTATAATAAAACTATGAGTGCACGGTGCACCAGGATGCATACAAGATTTAGTCCTATTTCAAATATATTTTATTGAATAAATGAGTATTATTAAAAAAATTGAAAAAAATAAATATTACTTTTTTTTTAAATAATTATATAATTTAATATAAAATATATTTGGATAGAAATATTTTGGACGGCGTTTTGTGTACGCAACTACTAGGGTTTTTATCTCTCCTCACTATATAATAAAGTCACTAGGGTTTCTATATTTCCTCACCTTTTCTCTTCAATTTATTTAGCCGTCACACTTCTCTAATCTAACATGTTTCTCCTCTTTCTCGATTTTGCTGGAATCACGCGTCGATGGAGGGCAAAAAGAAAAAAAAAAATGCTCCCAAGAATTCACAAGTACTTTCCCTTTTCTTATATATTTTGCAAATGTACTTGTGTTTGTATTCAGATCTGAAAAGTATCTTGAATTTTCAGGCTTTTGAATTTTTCAGTTTCTCATTTGGCAAAAAATTAGCTCCTTTGAACTTTGATGCTTGTTGATAGAAATTTGATGTTACGTAATTTCTGAAATTTTAAATATTTTTCTTATTTATGATACGACTGCAACTCGACTAATAACGTGTTAATTAATGGTTAAATAGTTATGTACTGCAAAATTGAAGCTGATCCGTTATTTTTTTTAAAGCATTAGCAAGCATCTTCTTTTCCATTCTTTCCTTTCATTCTTTAGTTTTGCCTATGGAGCATATTTATTGGATTATTGATTTTTTCTTTTTATCTTGTAGTTAATAATTTTGTCTTTTTTGTAGTTATATGATTGATATGGGAAGAATAGGAAATTGAAAATGATGTGGACTTCAAAACCGAGGTATGAACTACTTGCTTGATTTTTTTTACTCATAACACAGTTTTTTGATTTATTTTTTGAAGCCGATCGATTTATTTGGTCATAACATTAAAACAATTCCTAAACTTATTGGGAAAGCAACTACGAATCGAGAGAAGGTCCTCAATGACTTGGTAAATGACCCAGAGTCGATAAATAGGGTCTGACTTGATAAATTATTTATATGGAAAAATTCGAAAAATGCTATTTTACCATCGAACTTGAAATGAAGTTTAACCGTTTTCAGACAATCTCTTTTTAAAGGACTTTTAAATAATGATAGAGTTATAGGAGGTTAAGA